>PVJS01001681.1:42454-94016 GCA_004027185.1 Glis glis
ATGATTCATAAGGACTTAAAACAGGAAGTAGTTATTGGTGTCCAAATATACCCCTATTAATTATATAATATGTTCCTAACATGCCTACAACGTGTGTGTATGTGTGTGTGTGTGTGTGTGTGTGTGTGTGTGTGTGTGATAGAGAGAGAGAGACAGAGAGAGACAGAGAGAGAGACAGAAAGAGAGATAGAGGAAGAGGAAGAGGAAGAGGAAGAAGAAGAAAGGATGGAGAGGGAGAGAGAGAGAAAGAGAGAGAGATTCCATGGGCAACTAACTTGAAATTCTATGTAGAATTTCACTCTAATCAGAGTTTCATGCTGTACATTGGCATTTTAAAGACTCTGAAGTAAACGAAATAGTTTAATTTTGTTTAATCTAAGAATCACTCCTTAAGAAAAAACAATAACAAAAACAAGTAGGTGCAGTATTGAGAAGAAAGGATCAAAGATGGGGATAGAATACCATGGACTTAGATAGGCAGTGGAGTGTTTTTTTGGAGGTAAGACTGGATTAGACTAGACTAAGCAAGACTCACCTCTGCCATAATCAGGAGCAGCTGAGGTAGGAGGTGTGGGGGAGAGCCAGGCAAGCTTAAAGGACTGAGGGAGAGTGGACAGGTTCTAGGGCAGCACATGAGAACAAGTCATTCCAAATTAAACTTAGTTTCTCTGATGGGTTTATTGAACTTGTAGTTTCAGGTAAAGCTATAGACACAGCACATTTTGACTTCAGAAAAGCATTTGATAAAGCTTCTTATAATATCCTTATGAAAAGGATACATGAAAGTAGGCTAAATGGTTGTACAAACATTGCCTTTTAATGAGTTAACCCAATTATTCCTAAAGAACATTGATTGCTGGCCTAATGATGTCAAAAAGTCTCTTGATGTCTGCTGGGAGGGGCAGTATAGAGCAGGGAATAAGACCTTGGCTCTGGGGCCAGACTGCCAGGCCTCAACTCCTGCCTCTGAATGACCTCCGACAAGTTTCTTAACCTCTCTGTGCCTCGGTTTTCTCATCAGTAAGAGATGAATACTAATCATATCTGTGTATTAGGATTGATATGAAGACTAAGTGTGTAATTCATAAGAAGTGTTTAGAAGTGCCTGGAATGTAATACGCCATAAATGTTTATTATTTCACATTCTGTCCTAGGTCCTATTGTATATATATGTTTTTTATGGACTTACTAATCCTTTTTATGGATTTACTGTTTTATATTCTGTCCTAGGCCCTATTGTATATACAAATTTTTATGGATTTACAGATCCATTTTTATGGATTTACTGTTTTATATTCTGTCCTAGGCCCTATTGTATACATATGTTTGGGGGGGGGCTTGGATTAAGACATATAAGTCACGTTCCTCCCAGAGCAGGGAGGAGGGGATGATGTTAGATGACAAAGTTATGACTCAAATAGATTCCAACAGGCTAAATGGAGTCTTTAACTGTGAGGATAGACATCTCAGAGGTGAAGGTCAGGCTCAGCCCAGCAAAGACCATGTCTAGGGTAAGATGAAGGTGACTTGCAGGCAGCTAACCCAGGTGGGGGAGGGGAATCCCAGACAAACCTGAGAAAACTATGACTGTCTATAATGGTTCCCGTGTCCTCTGTACCCAGCACACCACACCCTGAGGATGTCGTCTGTCGGGGAGTTCCCTGCCTGTCTGCAGGATATCTCCCAGGAAGAGCCCAGATGTCATGTCACCTGAGGGCCAGTTTCAGACAATTGGGCTATTTAGCTCAGAGCAGGAAAGACTGCAAGGAGGGGCGACCCTGTAACATATTTGACTGTCTGCCTTGGAAAAGAGCTTCCATGTGTCCTTTGCAGCTCCACGGGTAAGGATGATTTGCGTTACAGGGAAGTCATTTGGGTGAATATGGAGAAGCTCTAATTAATAAGAGGCCTGGACTGCCAGCTCTTGTCACTTCAAGTGTCTCTGAAGAGGGCAGGTGGCCCCCAACTCTGTGGGCCTGGTGATGAGGATATTCCTACAAGGGCGGTGACCTTGTAGTTGACCTCTAAGGTCCCTGCTGACTCTGGGTTTGCTATTCTATGGGTCTGGTAGGTTTGGGAGAATTTTTCTTTGAAGAAAAAAGATGGCATGAGTCATCTGGAGGGAAATGTGTGGGGGCTTTTGGGGGTGGGTCTATAGATCCCTGTGATGGTGGCAGTGAGGAGCCGGTCCCTGTGCCCCATCCGGTCCACTCACCTGCATCCCATCTATTTACAGATCCTGAGAACACCTTGGAAACAAACCACTTTTGGAGGAAGCGAGAGTGCTGCCGTGGAGAGGGAGCGCTCCCTTGCTTGGTTCTTGTTGGTTATTTCCTAAGTCCTTTGGCAGCAGACCTCTGCGCCGGAGTGTGAGTTTGCAGGCATTAGAGGCAGATGCTCTGGAAATCAAAACAGGCTGCTCTGAGCTGCTTTCTAAAGTGAAGAACTGTTTTCAACTAATGTGATGATCCATTTCAATTAAGAATTTTTAAGGGCTTTGTGTTTGTATAAAGAACAGCTTAACTCCATGGCCTGACCCTAACTACTTCGTGATCAGAACTCCTGTGCCATTGAAGTCTGGGCCACAGACAACTGATCCCCCAGCAAAAGAGGAATACCCCTGCTAAGCCTGTGCATCCTTGCATGGCGGCCTCTGCTCCTTCCGTTCTCTCAGCGTGGCTTGAATAAGGTTTCTGTGTACCCCATGCTGAGTGAGAACACAGCTAAGCGGTAGCACAGGGCCCGGGTCTTCAGGAAGTTTCCAATCCAGATTGGGAAATGGTTTCACCCGCATAAAGTGCCTTGAGGTGCTCACGGGTCTGAAAGGCTGGAGCCTGCAAGGATGGAGGCAAGCCATGCTCCCTACTTCAAGACACGACAACATGCCATTTTATTTATCTTGTGTTTTGTGCAATGGCTCATCTTACGGTCGCTTCTCGGGATACACCGTTACAGAGTGGGGGCGGTTGCAAAGTCTGTGACATAAACCTCAAGGTGCCGTAGCTAATGGGACAGCTCTAGTCACTCTCTGTTCTTTGGGAGGTGACTCTCTGAGGGGTACCGGAGAGGTACATGGTGGGAATTTACTGCCAGAGGATGGGGTGCATCTGCCACTTGGTCTGAGCAGGAATGGAGAGTCAGAATAGTTTAGACAACTACGCACAGTAACCCTGGCTAATTCCTGCTGGAAAGATAAGTTGATACATGCTCGCTCAGCATTTTTATTTTAATGTCTATCGTTTATGGGCTGATATCTGCTAAATGACACCTGACTATAAGAGAGGTCTTATTCGTAGTGGAAGCAGACTTATGAGCAAAAGTTCTGATATACGAGATACAAGAAATTAGCCAAGGCAGCCTGCTTTCCAGCAACAGGCCAAAAGAAATTCTCTAGGACTGTTTTGTTTACTCAAATGTTCCAAAGTGGATCTTAAAAGTGTTTTATTTTAACTTCTAATAAATACACAGTAGTTTAAAAAAGAAGAAGAAAAGGAGCAAAAAGGGGGGAACCCCCGAACATTGACAGGAATTGATAAACACCATACTTCATTTCATGTTGGGAGAGTGAAAGAATGTATCTCTTCTTTGTCTGATAGTAATTATCCGTCTGAAGGGATCATGCCATTATTTGTCTAGTCTTCTTGAACCCACCAAGGACTCTGCTCTCCACATACAGAGTGTTTTTAAGACTCATCCTCTTAATCCTGAAGGCTTTCTGCTGTGTCCCTTGCTTGATGGACAGGGATGCAGAAAGGATGGTGGGCTTGGTGGACCACCAACAAGCAAGCCTTAGATATTGTTAAAGATTGCAGCATTAGGCAGTTCGTGTCCCTCTTCTGTTACGGTTTTTTTCCCTCGTGACTTTCAGAGGTTGTTGGGACCATGGTCCTTGGTTTCAGGCTGGACACGTGTCCTCTTAGAACCTGCTGGTTTATCTTTATTCCTCAGGAAACCATCCACCTGAATGATGAGTATGTCTTCAACAGGGAGTGTACATTATCTGAGTCCTTCCCCCGGAACTTTAAGTTAATGAACTATACTTTTAAGTTAATGAATGATATCTGCTATCTTGATTTCTTTGCTCTCAGCTGGCTGTCTGCATGAGAGAATCAGTTATCAAAGTGAAAGAGGCCTTTGGGGGTTGGTGGTTCAAAGCTGAGACCCTTCAGGTCTTAGTTGTTTCATCTGTAAAATAGATGGAAGTCATCTAATGGGTGCAGAGGGTCTTCAGAAATAGTAAAGAGCTATAAAAACACAAGGCATTACACATAAAATATCTGGAAATACCTTGTATTTTAATGTAATGTGCTTCTGAAATATTGTAATGGCAAGAAGTTTCCTGCCAAATTCACATTATCTGCAAGACTTGGAGTCACTCTTGTCTCCTCTTTATCATCTCTATCTAATCTTCCGCCAAGCCCTGTTGATTCACATGGTAGTATCTGGTTTATTTCTTCCCACTGTCACTGCCCCAGTTCGGATTCTCATCCCTCCACCATCCCTCCCTCCCTTTCTCCTCTTGGCTCCCTACATGTCTCTGGAGTGAAGATCCTGCCCCACTGCTCAGATGACTACTGTGCCACCTACTACTGAGGCCAGCAACTCCTGCCTCGGCCTCCTGCCTCTGCTCCCTACCACCAACATTTCTTCGTCTGCCTTCTCGCCACCTCAGTTCTCCTGATTCTTTTAACATGCATTTTTCACTCTTAAAAAGAAAATATATTTTCCAGGAGTGGTAGCATTTTCCTGTAATCTTAGTACTTGGGAGGCTGAGATAGGAGGATCTCAAGTTCAAGGCCAGCCTCAGCTACTAAGCAAGACCCTGTTTCAAAATAAAAAATAAAAGGGGCTGGCAATGTAGCTCAGCAATAGAGCCCTGGATTCAATCCCCAGTGCCACAAAATAAATAAATAAATAAATAAATAAATAAATAAATAAATAAAATAGTATTTTCCACTATAGGAGTGTGATTTCAGCTGTCTGACTTTCATGCTTTTAAACCTCTCCAAAGCATTGGCTGTTTTTGTTTCTCTGCCAGGCATTGTGCTCCTCGTGATGAATCAGAGCTCTGTAAGGCAGAATCCTTGTTCTCCAGGCTGACTACTGTGGAGGAGAGTGAAAGATCTGGGTCTGAATCTTGGCTCTGATATCTACTAGCTGTGTGGTCTTGGGTGAGGGGCAGTGGGCCTCAGGTTCCACACCAGGTGTTATACGGAGTGAAGGAAATGATGTGCCTGACCCATGGATAATCGGTGTTCTGCTCATGTTAGATGGTATAACAGTCATTATTATTATTAATGAGCCAGTCCAGCCAACACCTGGAATTAATCTAATGCAGATAAGAAGTTGGTGGGCTCTTGTAGTAGACTAGATGGCTACGTTTGAGGGCACAGGTGAAAACTCTCTGGTGACATCATGAAGTGAGAAGAAGAAAGCTGTGGATATTCTCCTTACCCTCTGCCTGGGAACATCAGGGTCGCCCATCTCCTTTTCTTTCTTTGTCACTTACACCTACACTTAGAGTGTTTCTCATCTTTACACTCTGCACTTCTGTTTTTGCTATGCAACAGTAGATTCTGTCTGCATCACAGTGTAACTTTTACATTTTCCCCCTAGGAACTTTATAAACTTCTAGAAGGTGTGGAATATTTCATTAATCTTTGTGTCTCTTGCAATGTTACAGTAGCAGGTACTCAAAAGTATGTTTTATATACTTACATGGAATGGCAGTGATGACCCATTAATTTTCTTACCAGTTCCAAACTCAGCCCACAGCCAAAGTCCTCCACTGACCCCATCTTCCACTATTCCTCAGGGCTACTTGAGAGAATCCAGTCTCCGCGTGGTCCTGGGATTGCATAATGTCTACTGCTTTCTTGCAGTGGCATAGAAAATGTCCCATGCTCTGGAGCCCAGGACACTAATATGTGAATACCAGCTCTGCATTTATTAGAAGTGTGTGTGTGTGTGTGTGTGTGTGTGTGTAGAATAATCTGCTTGATCTCCCTGAGACCTGGTCTTATCTGTTAAATGAGGATCATAAAATGTCAAAGTTCTTACAAAGTGCTTGGGATATTATAGGTGATACAGAAATTTTTGTTTCCTCTCCACTTTCCTATGTCATCCTCACCTCTTCCGCAGAGGCTACTCTCCTCTCTGCACGTCCTACCTACTCACTCCCCCACTTTAATGGTGCATCCACATCCAGAAGCATCCCTTATTATTGACCACATTGATTTCTCATTCATGTGCGAGTTTGTCACATTTCCCTTTGGCACGTTCTCTAGAGTCCTTGGTCCATATTGCTTTATATTGCCATCCAGTTGTTGCTTGCATCTGTGTATGACAGCCATCCACCTTGCTCACCAATATTTCTGGTCCTCCTCCTGGACACAGCCCAGTGGTACTTCCCTGCTCCTGAAGTAAATTCATGCTATGTGACTTCCCTTAGCCCATCAAGTGTCAGAATCGACTAGTGCAACCTTCAGGCAGGAGCATGACAATTCAGTATATGACTGTCCCTCTTCCAGTATTTGCAATAACCTGTGGCACTCCCCAACACTAAGCCTTTGTTAGCTCAGGTCCCTGAAGGAGGATGATGTGGGGCAGAGCCCCGCCCCCTCCATTTACGAAAGACATGTAGCATACATGGGAACTTAAATACCTATACTTTTAATTTTCTGACATTAGCATAACTAGAGGATCCTAACTGGTACAGACATCTTATCTCCCAAGAAAGACTAAGGATGAAGACTGTCTTCATGTATTCCCCTATTTCCAGGGTATAGTGCACATGCCAAGCTCTTGCTGTTTGTTAAATGAATGTGCTCTGATCCAATCACAGCACTTGGGGATTTGAAAGGGATAACTAAGATCACCTACTGCCAACATTCATTTGAATCTCTTCTGTAACTTTTCTGCCTGGTGTTAAGTCTGTTTGAATAACTCCAGTGATGGGGAACTCACTTCATTCCAAGTCAAATTGTTCACTTTTTAAAGAAAATTAGGCTACAAAGTTCAGTCTTACATAGATCAAAGATGGATTTCTTTTTTTTTTTTTTGCGGTACGGGGGATTGAACCCAGGGGCGTTCTACCTCCGTGCTATACCCCCGGCCCTATTTTTTATACTTTATTTTGAAACCAGGTCTCACAAAGTTGTGGAGGGCCTCACTAAGTAGAGAGAGAGAGAGAGAGAGAGCGAGCTGAGGCTGGCCGCGAACCCGGATCCTCTGGTCTCCGCCTCCCAAAGTACTGGGATTACAAGCGTGCGCCACCACACCCGGCAAAGATGGATTTCAATGTGGCCTCTTCCCTGTGGTCTGAAGTACCCCTCAAGCTGTAAAGAAAATGTTGGCTCTGAGCCCTGCTCCTTGCTGTGCTGAGAGGAGGGGGCAGCTTCCCTTACCATGGCCCGGGTGGACATCTCCCCCCACCATTCAAGGAAAGAGGCCTGGGCCACTCTCACAAGACTTTTTCAGCAGAGGCCCTCCCGTCAGGTGGAGGAGGAGCTTTCCTTTAGCCACCCCCAGGATTGGGGTGATTTGAGGAAACCCCTCTGTGGTTATAAATTGTGATGACAAATAGCCACTATGGCGGGTTCCACTGGTTTTTCCCTCAGCAGTGATGCAGTAACCCCAACTGTCAGCCACTAAACCACACAGGGACGCTCACCTCACCAGCCCTGAGCCTGGCTCTGCTGTGTCGAGCTGCAGACCATGCATTTTCCCCAGGGAAAGGCCCACAATTAGAAGCTTGGGAGGGTGCACTCGAAAGGCTGCTGACGTCCACCTGGATGAAGCCATGGGACAGTGGTTTATTTCTGTGAACTGTGTCTCAGGGCTCTGCAGACACTGGTGGCCCTGCCCAGGAGCCCGACACTGTATTCTCAAGAGCACACTCAGCCTCAGGGCCTGTCCAGCCTCAGACGAGGTTAGAAAGTTGAAAGCTCAGCAGAGGAAACAATATCACAAATTAAATGGTTTTGAACCAGATCGAAATGAGTTTTCCTTGGAAACTATTTTGTTTCCTTAAATCAAAAACAAAACCTCTGCAGAAAAACACGATCTTAGAGGCTCGGGCAACTTGGGGAGCTCACTCATTCCTTTCTTCCCCCCCTTTCCCCTTCTCTCCAATTGTTGAGTCCAGGAGGCACAGACAAGGGGCAGATTTAAAACTTCTGAGGAACAATTTCCTTGACAACTGGACAGTCCCCGCAAGAGCCAATGACTTTCTAAGGCATAGAAGTAAAAGAATAGAAAATTTGATGAATCTATTTGATTCATGTCTCAATTAGTTATGTAGCCCATCTACTTTCTAGACATGGAGAAGTGAAAAGGAACAAGATTCAGCCCTTATATTCAAGGTAGGAGAAATACCCATTCAATAAATAATCTTGATAAATTTATGTATGTCACAGCCTAGTATTGAGATTGATATTTATCACTAAAACCCAGTGAGGGTAGAAGTACTTGTTATTATTGTAAATTTGAAGGTGGGGAAACTGAGGTATGAAGTGGCTAAGTAGCACCCCAAAGTCACACAGCATGAAGAGGTGACGGCCACCACTACCCCAGATCTGTCTGCTTTTGTTATCAATGGAGTTATATACACATGCACTTTTTTTTACACTCCCAACAGGTAGGAATAAATATACTTTTTTCACTACAAAAGGAAACAGAAAAAGGTTAAATAATAATTTTCCCAATGTCCCATGTCTAGTGAGTGGCAGAACCAGGACTGGACCCCAGGTTTATTTTCAGCAGTAAACTCTAGAGGAAGGTCGGGGCAGCTGCTCAGGACAGACCCATATCTATCACATGCAGAAGGGCTTTTAGTATCAACTGGCATCCAGCATGGTGCCTGGAACCTTTCATACTCTTTGGTTGTTATCTTTTTCCCCAAATTTAATTTAATCTTTTGCTTCTATAAGCTCATAAGGGAAAAACCAAAGACCCGGAGAGGTAAGCTGGTGCTTGAGTTTGCATAACTAGTAAACACAGTTAACTAAAAACTGGAGTAGAGAGAGCATTTGCAAAAACTCAAGAGCCTGGTTATTGTAGTTGAGGCCAGGCAGTATATCTGTATCCATTTAGCTAGACTAAGTTATACAGTGGGTGGATTTATTTTCCTCTCTAGCATAACCAAATCTCAGTGGCTAAAAAGTTTACAAAACAAAGGCTTATTTTTTGTTCTTCCTTCATGCCTGTGGATTGATGAGAGACTCAACTCAAACTGGTCTCTTGAGACTCAGCCTGACAAGGTCTCAACTATTGTACGACTTTTAAAAATGCTTTGATAATGCATTGCAATTACACAACATAGTGAGGCTGAATGTGATACAAACACACATGCACACAGCATTTGGTATATTTCCTTCCTCATCCTACCCCACTCCCCCATCCTTCCTCCCCGTGCATGTTAGTGAAATTGATAGTAATACTTTCATATATTGTCACAGTATTATCTGAATTGTTTTCTTCCCCAAACCTCCTTTTATATCTCCCCAACATCCACCCCAATCCCCTTCCACTATTCTACAGGTCTCTCTCTACATTATTTAAAGTCCCTTATGTTTCCTATTTTCTCTCTAGCTTCCACATATGAGAGAAAACATACAACCCTTGACTTTCTGAGACTAGCTGATCTCACTTAGCATAACATTCTCTAGTTTCATCCATTTCCCTGCAAATGACATCATTTTGTTCTTTTTTATGGCTGAGTAGAATTCCCCTGTGTGTATATACCACATTTTCTTTATCCATTCCTCTGTTGATGGACATCTGGGTTGGTCCTATAATTTGGCTATTGTGAATTGTGCTGCAATGGACATGGCTATACATACATCACTATAGTATTCTAACTTCATTTCTTTTGGAAAGATATCGAGGAGTAGTATAGCTGAATCATATAGTGATTCCATTCCTAGTCTTTTGAGGAACCTCCATATTGATCTCCATAGTGGTTGTACTAATTTGCAATCTCACCAACAGTGTATAAGAGTTCCTATTTCCCCACATCCTTGCCAGCATTTGTTGTTGCTTGTATTCTTGATTATTGCCATTCTAACTTGAGTTAGATGGATTTTGTCATCTCGACACAGAGACTTGGGCCTTACTAAGGCAGGGGAAAGAAACATGGAGAATCATTCCTCGATGCTGCAATGCTTCCCCTAACACATGACCAACACCACTCCCTCTCACTTCTCATGGACTCAAGCAACTAACATGGTTGCTCCTAACTTGAAGGAGGCAAGGTAGTGCTTGATGGGTGCAGAGGTCTGGAAAAACCGGTGATCTTAGTAGTATCTTCTTCACTGGCAGAGTGGTTGAGTACTTAGGTCTGGAGTTGGACAGTTGTGTCTTTGAATTCCATCTGAGACACTTACATTGACTATGTGATCTTGACCAAATTTTTCTGTCTTTCATCTGTGATTTCCTCTTCCGTGTAATGGGGGATAATAATAGTAGCATGTGAAGCCACTAGCCCAGGGCCTGGCACAATATAAGCCTTCAATAAATGTTAGTTATATCTGTGAGGTAGCAAGCAGTTGGGAAGTCTTACAATAATATGTGTGTTTTAAGTGGTATAAGCTGGCTGGGAGAACAGGCGACAACGAGGACAAGAAGACTGGACACAGACACATCAGTGATGAAGCTGCTGTGTGTTCCAGGTAGGAGATGATGAGAGTCTGCAACAGGACAGGGCTCCAGCTCTCTAGGGGAGGCCATGTGCTGCAGGCCTGAGGTTTGAATGCTGGCAAGGCCTTGGCCTCAGGGTCTCCTCTCAGTTCTCCATGGTCCCGGGATCTAGCTAGCACAGGGCATACAGTGAATGTGTGACTAATGTTTCTTAAGTTGGAAGGGAGAGGCCCTCTCAGGGAAGAGAGAGAGAAGCTGACGGAGCCCTCCTGCAGGCCAGACCCGAGGTTGTCCTATCACTAACGCTGGACGAGGTCGCTAGGCAGCAAGTGCCAACACTACCTGAAACTGGAGAATTTGCAAGTCTGTTCTCAGAAATTACTCTTTGGGGCCGGGCATGGTGGCGCACGCTTGTAATCCCAGTACTTTGGGAGGCGGAGACTGGAGGATCCGGGTTCGCGGCCAGCCTCAGCTCTCTCGCTCTCTCGCTGTCTCTCTCTCTCTCTCCTTAGTGAGGCCCTCCGCAACTTCGTGAGACCCGGTTTCAAAATAAAGTATAAAAAATAGGGCCGGGGGTGTAGCGAGAAGGTAGAACGCCCTGCGTTCAATCCCTGGTACCGCAAAAAAAAAAAAAAGAGAAATTACTCTTTGGACATTGCATTGTCACCTCTGTCACTGTTTGAGCAGGACAGGGAGTTCCCCTGAGCCAAGGCTTCCTTGGACCATCTCTGCCTGCCACTGGGTTCCAGAACAGCCCTACCCAGAACCCATACACATGCTGTGGGTCGGGAGAGAAACATGGGCAAAACCATCTGAGCTAAGTACCAGTCCTGTGGGTGGTGCACAAATAGCTTGGCCTTTCTTCCCAGTGGCAGTCCATTGGCTCTGTGGGTCTGGTGGGGCCAGCAGTAGCTCCCCATCCTCCTTTTGGGATACTCTGTACCCTGGAGCATACCCTTCTCTTGTTGGATGGTGGAGGCCCAGGAGAAAGGTAAACACTTGTGGGAACATTATCAGTCACACACATGCTCCTGAATTGCCATGTGAAGCCAAATAAAGATGCTTTTTGATTAGCCGTGCCATCGCTCACCTCCCTCTGTGCAAGTTATAAAAAATCAAATGGCTACCCCCATTCCATGTGCTCATTAAAAATTATTGCCGTAAAATAGACTTAACATAAAATTTACCATTGAAACCATCTGTAAGCATACAGTTCGGTGGCAGTAAGTCCATTCACATTGTTGTGCGGTGGAATCAACTTGCTTTTACCTTGAGAGCCAAGGACACTGGTTTCTATCTTTTTCATTTTCCTGCAAATATCTTGAGCAGCCTTCTCCAGCCTTCTGGCATACGCTAGGCCTGGGAGAAGTGGCTCTGTAGGAAGTGGGCACTGTGAGGTTTATTATGCTTGGGAGTTGCTGGCATTTTGCCTGTGGTCACATGACTCCACTTGGCAGTTGGTGAGGGGATGGCCCGCCATGTGGACCATGCACCATTCAAGACATAAGCCCCTTCCCTCCTCTTATGTGAGAGGACCATCATGTACATTTTTCCTGCATTATGGAAGCTTGGAATAAAAAGCAAATTTAACAACAACAACAAAAACACAATAGAATTTATTTCTGTGGTTTAGACTTCTCTAGCAATATTGAAGGTCTCCGGAGTTAGTGGCATCATTAAGCATTTCCCAGGTCTCTGTGGAAGCCATCCTATGGGGCTATGTTTTTTTGCTCATGTGGTTTCCTAGTGGACCAGCCTAACACTGGGATGAAATAGAAAAAGGGAGAGGAGAGCTAAGCATGTGTCTTTGTCTGTTGGCACTGCCATCACCAAAATACCTTAAACTGGATGGCTTGTGAGCAACCAAGATATAGTTCAGGAGGCTAGAAGTCTGAGATCAAGGTGCTGGCAGATTTGGAGTCTGGTGAGGGCCCACTCCGTCATCGCCAGTACCTCCTACTCTTTGCTCACATAACAGAAGGGCAAGGTGGCTTTCTTGGATCTGTTTTATGAAGGCGCTAACACCATTTGTGAGGTGGTGGTGTGGTGATGTGCTAGTCATCTCCCAGCGACCTGTCTCTTTCTCTCTCTCTCTCTTTCTGGTACTGAGGATTGGACCCAGAGACATTCTAACTCTGAACTATACCCTGAGCCCTATTTTATTTTTATTTTGAAACAGGGTCTCACTAAGTTGCTGAGGGCTTTGCTAAGTTGCTGAGGCTGGTCTCAAACCTGTGATCCTCCCATCTCAGCCTCCCAAGTACTGGGATTACAGGCATGTGCCACCATGCCCAGTGACCCCATCTCTTAATACCATGCATCACCTGGGAGGTTAGGATGTCAACTCAAAAAATCTGTGGGTGAGGAGGGGACACAAGCATTCAGATCAGAGCAGTATGTGTCACTTTTAGGGTTACACTAGGAACCAGTTTTGCCAAGCAGTGTCATTTCTCTTGAGATCACAAGTCAGACTCTCAATAGACATCAGGTCTTTACATCTATTTGTTGGAATAAGCACTCAAAGGGTCACTCTACTGAGAAAATTTGCATCCAAGTTGAACTTCCTTTGGAGTACAGAGGTCAGCATAGGTTGGTAATGTGGAGTGAAGCAGGATCTAAGAATTTGTTTAGCAAATCTTGACTGAGCACCTACTGTCAAGCCAGTTCTGTGTTAGATGTTGTAGTAACTAAGATGAATTAAATGATTCCTGCCAAGTAATTTATTATCCAGGGGCATGACATTGCCTACCGAGACGCTGTGCCTTTAATGTAAAGTGACCCCTCTGTGCCCCCTTACGCTTCATAGCCAGCATCTCACAGGCATAGGCTCGGAGCTGTCTTTCTCTGTTCATGGAAAAATGCCCAGACCTTCTTGCTTCACTTGCATCTTGTTCCCAACTTTCCACTCTGTCTCTGTGTTAACAGACCTAATCTCCTTCCCCTCTTCCTTTTAGGTCCAGGCCTAATGTCAGATTCAGCATCTTGATCTTATACTCAAGCATTCTTCCGCGGTCATTGTCTTACACTAAGTCCTGGATCTCTCCACTCTCCTCTGCCCCTACTTCTTCCTCTTTCTGACTTTACTTGGCCCCTTGAACCTCCTCTGTACCTTGATCAGCTTGGCTGGTACCACCCGTTCAGCCTGGCCTCTTTCCCAGAGAGGGTTAACTAGCTCCTCAGCCAATCCTCAAATTATAAACTAATTTCTCCCTGATGTCCACCTGAAATTGAAACTGCTATGAGCAGTTGTGTGCTCAGAGTACCAATATTGGTTGTTTTTTAGCACAAGCCCCAGGAGAGCGATCACAAAAAGAGAAGCAAGTGCTTGTGTCTGAGTTGGTAGCTATCTGCTGCATATCTTCTTTGATGCTTTTTGAAGAAATATGGAAGTACTTTTTTGCTCCATCTTCTTTTTTTTTTTTTTTGCGGTACCGGGGATTGAACCCAGGGGCGTTCTACCTCCGCGCTACGCCCCCGGCCCTATTTTTTATACTTTATTTTGAAACCGGGTCTCACGAAGTTGCGGAGGGCCTCACTAAGTAGAGAGAGAGAGAGAGAGAGAGAGAGAGAGCTGAGGCTGGCCGCAAACCTGGATCCTCCCGTCTCCGCCTCCCAAAGTACTGGGATTACAAGCGTGCGCCACCACGCCCGGCTTGCTCCATCTTCTTTGGAGTAACTATAAGGCCACTCTATTCTTTAAGTGTAATAACCTAAAGTATAATTTCGTAGAATGTAATTGGCAAATATTCCTCCTCTCCCTCTATGTAGCACCCCCTGACATCCCACAGAGCTAGCACTTTGTAGAACACACTTAGGGAAAAACTAAGCCAACTCTAGCTATCTTTCCAGAGATTCTGTGATTGTCATTAAGGTTCTCATTTTCTGTCAAACACATCAAGGTAACACCAGGTGTACCCTGCCAAATGGATATTGACCAACCAGTCATTGATGTCAAGCTGAGTTAAAATTCTCTTCACAATTGCAAATGATCCTTCTGTGGCTGCCTGAAAGCTCTTTCTAAAACACAAATTATTGCTTCACAGGCTCACTGTTTGCTTATGAGTACAGTCTAAATTCTAGAGAACGGCAGAGCTTGTCACAAAGGATTCCAACCTGCTCTTCCAAGCTCATCTCTCTCCTGATTTCTAAGGCTGCCTGGACCCTCCAAGCCACCTTCATTCAATTACCCGGGACTCCATGTTTTCCTGTATCTCCATCCTCTGTAAATGCTGTCTCCTCTGACTGGGATACTCTCTTGCTTGGGCAGTTTGCTTCCACTAGTCCTCCAAACTTCAGCTAAAACATTCCTGTCTGTAAAAGGCCCTCTGTGCAGTCACATGCAGAGTTACGAGCTTTCTCTATCTTATGTTAGCATTTTTCACATTCACATGTATTCGTTATTTATTAATTGTGTCGTGTCTAGTTTTCCTACTTGTCTGTGGGCTCAGAAAGGGCAAATACTCTGTATTATTAATAATTTTACCCACAGTATTTAGTACACAGTAAGAAGATAATGTATGTTTGTTGAAAGAATGGGCAATAAAATAAATGAGCAATAAGAATAAAGGATGCTACTGTTTGGTTATAAATTTTTAGCCTGTGTTGAGTAATACTGGAATGGAAATAAATAGACTTTGGGTTGCATGGTCACCAGTTGATATTTCCTACCAATAAGGAAAAACATTGAACAAATGAAAAAGCATTGCTGAATGATGTGATTCTTAAGGAACAAGTGAAACTATTCAGAAAAAGATAGTAGGGTGACACCTCATGTCTCTCATGAAGGACTTTGTTTTTAACCCACTTAAAATCTTCTCTACAACTCATACTTGCTTCCTTTTTCTCCCCTATTCTTTTAAGGATATTCAAACATTTCCTGCTACACAAGGAAATCAAACAAAAGCCCTTCACTCACCCTTGAAGGGCTATCCACCCCTAGTCCACGGTGGAGTCACTGCTCTACCAAGCTCATGATGGCACACAGGGTATTTTGATTTCCTCAAGGCATTTGACCAATGTAGTCTATGAAATCATTGTAAATAGGATGGAAAGGGTGGATTAAGAGTTATTTGACTGGCTCTATGGACACTGGCTATGGGTGAGAATTACCCTTGGAGGCAGGTGTTGGAGAGAGGCCAAGCAATTGTCTTCCACAGCCTCACCTTCCTCAGGCTTCCTGTCCTCACTGTGTTCTGGCCACTCCAGCCTCTTTGCAGCTTCCAGTACTTGCTGGGCCACATTCTCCACCAGGCCTTTTGCAGAAGGCCATCGTCTTTGCTTGGAAACTCCTTTACTTCCACTCATAACACGGTTGATTGCTCTCATTTCTCACCTCACATATCAATTTCTTCTCCCCAGCTAGATCAAAGCCCTGATCATGGTGCTCAGGAACCCAGCAGCTTCTATTTGGATACACTTTCATTTATTTGTGGGTAATTCTTTTCCCGTACTAGACTATAAGTCCCATGTCTGATTTATTTTTCACCAATGTGTTTCCAGCTCCTACCCAGCCCTTGGCTTGGATGAAATAAGGAATGAATGAGAATCTAAAGTCCAAGTTCAGCAAATGCAAAGCCTGGCCATCTATGGGAGCCTTCTGGGGGCCAAAGCTGATGAACAGGCAAGCCAACGAGGTAAGTAAGGGACTTAGTGTTTGGACAAAACTATTGGCAGTGACTTCTTTGGGCCAAGGTCACATACATTGATTTTTCTCCTAATAGCTCCAGGTTGGCCCGATCCCATCTAAATTCACAATTCTCGGCTGGTTGAGAGGGCCAATCAATGTATTGGGTTACCAGATCAAGATTCAGAAAGAACATAGGGTCAGAAATCATTCAAGTTATTGAACATCTCTTATCAGTCCCAGGCTCTAACCTCTAGGGGGAGCCCGAGGATTCCCCCTCCTCTCAGAAGATGCCCAGAATAGAAGTGGCAGAGCTCCCAGTGGGAGGAGGAAGGTAGTCATTATTTGTGCTGGCCTGAGCAAACTCTCTTTTATTCACCCCTTGTTTTGCAGTTGGCTTTTATTCCTTTGCTTTCCCCCCCTTTCTTTTCTTCCCTGTTGAATTCGCCATCAGATGGTCTGGTTCAAATGAATTCATAAAAGTCCTCAATATCTTTCAAAAAGAATTAAACTCAGAATAGTGTAGGGATGCATGTATATCCATGTGTATAGCAGCACAACTCACAATAGCCAAATTATGAGATCAACCCAGGTGTTCATCAACAGAGGAACAGATAAAGAAAATGTGGCATATACTCACAATGGAATTCTACTCAGCCACAAAGAAGAACAAAATGATGTCATTTGCAGGAAAATGGATGGAAATAGAGAATGTTATGCTGAGATCAGCCAGTCTCAGAAAGTCAAGGGTTGTATGTTTTCTCTCATATGTGGAAGCTAGAGAGAAAATAGGAAACAAAATGGTCTTTAGACAAACGAGGAAAGAGGAATTGGGGAGGGGGTGGAGGAAAAGGAGAACTAATTAAGAAAAAAGTTTAAACAATGCTATGTCCATATATGAAGGTATCACCACCACTCTCACAAATATGTACAGGGAGCGGGGTGGGATCTGGTGGGAAACTCATCAAGTGCTGTGTGCATGTATATTTGAATCACTTTGAATTTCTCTATGAAGCGTAGTTACAATGCACCAATAAAAGTATTAAAAAAAAGTCCTACAAAGGTGCTCCACTCCAGAGTTGCCATCATGGGATTTGATGGATAATGCTATAATTAGGAGTAAAGATTGAGCTTTTGTGGGGCACATTCTTGGCGTCTTTATTCCTTAAGCTTCATCATGGGGGGAGACAGGTGGTAGAAGACACAGCTAACACACCAGCAGGTCAGGCACTGTGCTAGATTTTGGAATACTGTGATGAATTGGACATAGTTTCTGGCCACAGAGACCTTAAGTCTCATCATTTAGTAAGCCAGATGTCTATGTTTAAGCTAAATAATCACTAGCAAAAATGCAAGATGGAGGAGTCCTGGTTTAATAATAGTAAGAAAACAAAACAAAAACCTCAAGGGGTTATAATTTCATCATCACCTCAAAATGAAAATCTAGAGTGATGTGGCAACTGAAAAAGTTCATGTAATTTTAGGCTCCATTAATAGAAATAGACTCCGAGGATCAAAGGAGTTAATAGTCTCGCTGTAATTAGGGGCTGGTCAGTCCACATCTAGAGTATCGTGTTTCTTTCTGGACACTACATTTTAAGAGGAACATGGACAAATTAGAGTGTGTCCAGAGAGGGATGGTCAGGATTTTACTACCCTTTACTGGGTCTGGAAACTCTATCATGTAGGGATGATTGAAGGACCTGGGGAAGATTAGCCTGGGAAATAAAAGACTTAGATGGGGGACATAATAGCTATTCTAGATCCGGGCTGTCTAGCAGGGGACTGGGAGGCCTCTTTTTTTGCCATTTCACTTTCTTATCTCCTGTTTTGCTTCTCTTTCTCAGTGTAGGGACTGATTTATAAATGTTTTTCTTTCCCTGACAATCTCATGTCTCTGGTCCTTCTTGGTCACCCTTGTAGATTGAAGCCATATAGTTTACTTCTGTGTGAGTGAAAGGTAATACTGATAATTAATGCTATGATGAGCACTTTATAGATATTGATTGATATAGAATCCTTAATTCAGAGGATTCTCCCACTTTACAGATGAAGAGACAAAGCTTAGGTAACTTGCTCAAGGTCATATAGTTATCAAGTGCAGGGGGAGGGCAAGATTTGAATCCAGGAATTCTGTTTGCATCCCCTATTCTCCTAATCTCTCTGGTACATTTGCCTCTATCTCACAGAGACATACATTCATTAAACAAACAAATGGTGACAACAAAACAAGTGGATCAGCTGGGTGTGGTGGCATCCCGCTTATAATCCTAGTACTTGGGAGGCTGAGACAGGAGGATCCCAGGGTCATTGCCAACCTCAGCAACACAGTGAGGCCCTCTGCAACTTAGTGAGACCCTGTTTCAAAATTAAAAAAATAAAATAGGGCTGGGGGTATAACTCAGAGGTTGAATGACCCTGGGTTCAATCCCCAGTACCTCCCCAACACACACACACACACACACACACACACACACACACACACACACACACACGGATCAGTAGAGTTTGGGCCAATACAAGCTAGTGGAGTCGGGCTCATTTCCAGTGAAGAAGGGGCAGAAGTACAGGGAAGAACTAGACATGTGGCTCATGTGGAGGGCAGCGGTGCTTGTGTGTCCTCCTGGACCTGGCACCGCTTGTCACCCAGACTGTGCACAGTGTCTTTATTAAAAGCAAACAGCGTTCAGATCCATCCCACGGTCCAGATGGCCCGCACATGTCACCAGGCCGAGTCCTCCTTTGTTTAGTGGCATGGTCCGGATTCTGATGCAAACATCATCTTTTTCTCACTCTCCCCTTATCCCACTGGGATCTGGGCATTCCATTTTAATCATGCCCTTATTGCTTTACATAGGGCAAAGCCTTTGATAATGAACGAAACAACCGAAAAGCTTTTTCCTCTTACAATCTTCTATGACTCACCAAATACAAACCACAACCCAATAAAGTCATGATTAAATCTATGCAGAATAAATCTCTCAATGAATAGAGTTTCTCTTTCTGTTGCCACGAGTCATCCAAGCCCTTTGATGTATGTTGGGCCCTCTTGCTCATAGACCTCAGTCCTATCATCACGCTCCCCAGCCATGAATCTTATGCCCGTGACTGCTCGGTGGAGAAGAAGCCTTGGCTGACGGGAGGCAGAGGGAAGGCTTCCTGGAACACGTGGAGGGAATCAGGAAAATGACCCATGTGAAAGGTAAGCCCAGAAGAAGAGGATCAGCAGCAAGCCGGCAGCTTTTCCAGCTGGATTCCTTGCCCGTGCTGATTCCAGCGGCTGCTGGAATGAGTGAGCAAGGCTGATTTAGAAGGAGTTTTACCTTATTTACACTTTGGTCTTTTGGCTCTTGCTTTGTGTAGGATCATATTGTGAAATTAAAAGCAATAATGACAACAGTAAAACTTCAGTCTCTGAAACAACGTATTTTCCAGAGAAATTTATATTTACCACGTGAGGTCGTAGATCGGTGGCACCAGATACCTAGGTGTAAACCAAAGAGATTTGATTATCATGCTGGCTGATCTGAATATGGTTCACACAGGCAACATTTATTTTGATTTTATTTCTCTGAGCAACTCCTGATTCAGAGAACTCACTGGCCATCTGGTCTGATAAACTTGAATTCTTGGCAATCTTTTTTTTCCAGCAAAGCTCCTCTTGGGGCGATCATAAGCTGTGTTTTTATTGTGTTCATGATCTTTTACCCAAAATAGTGATATTTTTATGTAATGGATAAAAGAGAGACTGTGATTACAGCGGTAACTGTTATGGACCCAGAACTGAGCCAACTAAAGAGAGAAGGAGTAGAACTGGTTATTTTTAAATGACATTCTTCAAATATGACAAATTGTAAATAAACTGTATATTGCCCTTTGAGGGTGAGCGCTTGAGGTGGAAACTCCACATATGGCCATCAGGGGCTCCAGTCCGGGCTTTCAAATGCTTCTAGCGACTCCCAACATGGTTTGGCCGTGGAATTCATCTACTTCAAACTGAAGGAAGACAAACTTTTTTGAGACCAATGGGAGCTACTTGTTTTACACATTGCACTGTGACGTTTTTCATTTTTACAACCGTTGCTGATGGCCATATCAAGTGTTATATAAACTGTCCCGGGTACAGAGCAAACAACTCCTCTGGGAAGTTTTCCGACAGTCCAAAATGTCTGACACAGAGGATGACTTTCCATCCTTCATTATCAAGAAGAAGAAACCAAGGGTCAGAGAAGAGAGGGAGCTTGTTCGGCTTTAAGAGGAAAGGCTCTGCCTCAGGTCCCCACTGTAGGCTTTGCTCATCACCAAGTCTGTTATTTTTCTTTTCTACTGATAGGACCAAGCCTGGTGCTAAGTGGCAGGCGTCTTGTTCTCTTTCTGCCTCCCCTGACTTCCGCTCTCTCCCTTGCCTGCCTCCACCTCCCTTTTTGATGAGTTCTTGCTCTGGGAATTTGGTTGTAGCCCCTATCACATTCTTCCTGGTGTGACGTTAGTCAGATGGGCCTTTCTGACTTCTCCCCATCAAGGGAGGAGAACAGAGCTGACCCTGTAGGACACGGGCAAGAAGCTACAGGCAGACGTTGGATTCCCAGTGGCTGGAGCCAGAGCCAGGAGTGCTCTACCCAAAGCCAATTTGGACTCTAAGAGCTAAAGCGATGAGCCTTGACATAGTTCCTAGGTGAGAACCGGGGATCGGGCCGTGGGGAGGCCACAGGTGGGCCAGGCTCTTGCTGTTCAAAGTGCCATCCTTGGAACAGCATCCCAGGCATCACCTGGGGACTGTTAGAGATGCAGAACCTCAGCACCCCTCTATCCCACATCTCCTGAACCTGACCGTCAGGTGATTCAGGTGAACATAAAAGCTTGAGAAGCACTTCTCTAGAGAACCCAAGGCAGGGCAGGGCAGGGCAGGGGCAGGGGCAGGGGCAGGGGCAAGGGCAGATCTGGCTGAGGGTTTTGAACTCTGTAGAGGCAAGAAGGGAGTGAAGCAGGTCAGGAGTGAGCAGGTAGAAGCAAGGTGGGCGTGTGCAGGGGGGAGGGGCTCGCTGTAAGCGTGATGCATCCTACAGCACTATCCATACTGAACACCGAGAGAAAGACCCAAATCCTTCATTCAGCCACCAGTGCAAGTGTCAGAGCTGGGGACAGGGGCCATCTAACTCCTCTGGGCCCAGTATGACACCTCACATGTCACAGATGTGCACCCAATCTCTGCTGAGCTGAACAAGCCCCCCCCAGCCTCTCCCAGCCATCACATAGCTTGGGGCGATTGCAAGGGAATGTCACTGTTGGTCTGCATTTCCTTTGGGAATTTCCTGGTGACATCTTGGTATTTTCTGCAATACAAAACAAAACAAAACAAAACACCCTGCTGGATCAGAGAGGATCCAGTATCACATCCCTTGAGAGTCCAGGCAGTGCTCCCCCAAACCCCCAGGGCATTTACCTGTCAATGTGTCATTTCTGTAAAAAGGAAAATGAACCTGCTGGTTTGCACTACTACTGAAGAGTCAGTGCCCAGATGCCAAGCCAAGAGCCTTGCTGTGTGTTTGGGGAACCGTGATTGCAGGCCTCTGCAGAACCTCAGGGGTGAGCCCTGCGTGCAGCAGCCTTCTCCTGGCAAGAGTTAACACCAAGGTGCAGCTGCAGGAATGTGAAGGCTGGAGAGCCAGCTCAGGGGATTGCTATTGCAATCAGAAGACGGCCCAAGTCAAGTTCCAAAGCCCTTTGAAGGGATGCCAGCTCAGACACATGTTTCCAATTATCATATGCAATCTCGAGACAGTGTGCAAGTTGCACTTTCATTATGTCAAAGTGAAAGGAATGGCAAGGGTGAGATAAAGGGGGAGAGGCCGCCAGGCCGGAGACTGTGCCTGGCCGTGTCACACAAGGCGCCAAGCGGGCCTCCAACACAGGTCTGCCCCTGGAGCCAGGGGCGCATGCCACCTACACAGAGACCCTTTTTTCCCTTTTTATTTTGGGGATCGAGGAAACCCAGCTGACATGGCTGGAGGAGGCCCCGTCTTCAAGAAGATATTTGACCAGCTTTTCGGTATTTGATCTGAACACAGACAAGATTTTGTGGAAACCATATGGGAACTTGTGTCCATCCACAGGATTGCAGGTTATTCTATAAATCTCCCCAAAGTCTGTATTTGCAGGAGAAGCTAGTTCCTTTGCCAGTTGTAGCTCAGAACCAGGTGAGAGAAGAGAGATAGCTCTTCTTTCTCTCTCCCATTCGGGGCTAAGCAGCCTCTAGGTTGGATTGTATCTTGTTTCTAATTCTGGAACGAATCCTAGCCTGAGACAATAATTTCACTCAACTTCTTTTCCCAAACACAGTTCAAAAGTTGTTTCCTTTAGGAAGTCTTCCCTGGCTGCCTCTTTCATCTGACTGCTTCCTATTACTGCAGTCATCATTTGGAATGTTTATGTGTCTGAGCCATGTGTTGCTCTGTGTTTTTAAGTCAGTGTGTGGTGTTGATGCATTTGAGTATAGAATGTACACTTCCTGAAGCTTCTTAGTCCTCAGGGGTTATTCACACACACACATACAGACACACACGTGCGTGCGCACTCTGTGTATGGATGTGCATTTGTATATTGGGCTTATTTCTGTGCATATATGTATGTATGGCTGCATATATATTTACATGATTTATATACAATAATTTATGTCAAGTACTGGACTAAGTGAGTGCCTTACAAGATAACAAAATAGGTTCTATTATCTTCCTCGTTTTTTCACATGAGAAAACCGAAGTGCAGAGAGAGAAGTAGCTGGCCCATGTCATTCAGCCAAGCTAGCGGTGAGGCCAGGCTTGCCCCTGGCAGTCTCCTCACCCTCCTCACCATGACACCAAGCCCTGAGAGCAACTCTGAATCTTCCCGTGCTGTGGCCTCAGGAAAGACTTTGTCTTCAGTCAGACTGGTAAGTGCAGGGGACAGGACACACGGATGGGGATGGTGGCTATGGAGAAAAAGGCAGAATGTACATTCTGCCTTGCCTGCCCTGAGACACTGATTGAGTGCCTGCTGCATACGTGATTGGGTCCAGGTGCTAAAGGGACACAGATGTGTCCCATCCCTGATGTTGGGAGCAGGCCTGGGTGGGAGGATTCTCCTCAGGCTGCAGTTGGGGGACAGTCTGCCCAGCTTACTCTTGGCCTCGGGTCCCCTGAGCCAGCTCCACAAGCCCAGGTGAACTTTAGGGAGGTCAGAGCTCTCCGCTGCAGACCCAAGTGAACTGCAGCACAACATGTCCCACGTGCTTGACACGTGGACACGCTCAGAGCCAGTGGTTTATAAACTTGCCAAGGGCTGGGGGAGTAAACAGCCCAGAAAACAGTTCTCTGGCAGTACTGCACACATAGAGAAATCACAGCCTTCCTGGCCACGTAAGGTGGTCATTAGTTTTCCAGCCCAGAGACTTGCTCGAAGCGAATCCACACAAAGTGCTTAGGCCCGTGCCTGGCAGATAGCAAGCTCTTAGTAAAAGTTCACGGTTGTTATCAGTAATGGTCGCTAGAGTTTGTAACAGAATGAACCGATGACACAGCTATAAAACTGCCTGTTCAGGAGTTTCCTTGCCTTGGGGAAAACTGTTCCACCCCATTCTGATATCCTTTTAGGGTTTCTCAGCCAACTCTACTTTTCAAAACCAAAGCGTATTGCCAGCATCTTACACATGCTAGGCGCTCGTGCATATTTACGGATATTATCTCATTTCATTGTCTCTTAGTCCTCCAAGAAAAGCACTGTAATCATCCCCATTTCACAGATGAAGAAACTGAAATTCAGAAAAGTAACTTGCTTAAGGCAACGTGGCCTTGCTTGTGTGATTCTAAAGCCCATGTTCTTATTCCCTACACTAGAACTTCTAGAACCCAGATGGCCTCCCTGAGTCCAGATTCAGGCAGGATTTGAAGCTGATGAGCTGCTGTTCTTGGGTCTGGCTATGCCACATTCATAGTCCATGACAGACCTTACCCGATCTGTATATCCACCAAGGAACAAATACCTACTAACAAAGACCAGCATGGCAGTTTCTCTCCCAAGTCAACAAAGACATTAAGTTTGAAATAAATCACTTCGCTTGACATTTGCATAGGACTTAACTGTTTTCAAATCCATGGTTTTGCTTCATACTTAATGACCCCAGGGTATAGGAATGATTACTTTTATTTCACAGTGGCAGGAACCAGGCTCAAAGAGGGGCTGGGGCTTGACAAAATCCCATGGATAGGAGAGGAGGAGCTGGGCCTAGGACCCAGCTCTGCTGACGTCATCTCTGAGCTAGTGCGATCACATGGCTGCTGTCTTTTCACCAGGATTGACTGATGACCTTGACTCTGAGGGGCTCCTGGTGGGAAGAGTCTGAGGTCACAGCTGAGGCCGGGCCCTTCCACCCTGTTCTGTCTCTCTTCTCTCGGCCCAGGTGGGACAGACCCCGCTCTCTGTCGTCTACTCCAGGTCTGGGCGGATCGTCCCTCACAGTGCAAGGACTCCTGTGTTTCACTGTTGTTGAGTACTTGTACCTCATGGTGGGCTTCCTGTCAGGAGGGAGAGGTGCTTCCAGGGAGGCCGGTGCTCTGGCTGGGGGAGGGGAGGCCAGAGGGATAGGCTGGAGTCAAGCCCCTTTTGTTGTCATCTCCTGGAACCAGGAGTTTTGCCTCTCTCTGAGGTGCAGAGCCTGGCTGGGAGGGCTGGGCTGTGCGGGGAGGATGAGCAGGGTGGGCCTAGTTTTCTTTGGCATGCTGGAGAGACCTTCTGGTGGAGGAAGCTGCCAGATAGAAGAGGGGTCTGCTCTCCCAATCTGGACTCTTGGGGGACCCAGGCGGAAACATCTCAGTGAGGTGCATGAAGGAAAAATATGGGATGTGCTGCAGAGCATCATGGGAGGTTTGGAGCTGTGTTTTTAAGGCTCTCGAGTGGCTGGGCCCTGGCGACCCTGGCTGGCCTCTGGAGGAAGCTCCGGTGGGTCTGAAAGCTGGAGCTCCCCCCATCAGAGGGGCCAGAGGCCAGCTGCGGACACCCCCAGGCGTGGGTTGTTTTTGGACCGCTCTGACTCCTCTCAGCCAAACTGATATCCCCTCGTGCTGTGTGAAAACACGGGCTCCCACGCCGGGACTGTGGAGCGTCAGCTTGGAGTGGATTTCGCCTCTGGGGAGGCGGGTGGTGTTCCTGGGGGGAGAGGCCTCCTCCTCTGACCAGCTGGGGCAGGAGAGCATCCTGAATAGATATGAGGTGGCCTCAGCTTTGGTCTTCCCCCTGAAGCTTAGATGCCAAGCCTTCCCTCTCAGTGGGCCAGGGGAGCCAAGGATGTTTTTCAGAGGTTCCAAGAGTTGTGTGGCGCTACAAGTAGCTTTTCAGACCTGTCTTGCTGGGGTAGCTGTCCTGCCTGGGAGCTTCCTGACTGTCTCCCTTGCCGCTGCTTTTGCCATATCCGGGGCCCAGCAGGCCTGCCCAGCCCTCAGAGCAAGGCCCCAGGCTCTGTGTGTAGAAGGGGCCCAGGAGGGCCAAGGCCCCCGGCTCTGGAGCCCAGAAAAACTCACAGATGCAGGTCATCGGGAGGGCTGCCTTCCCCAGGCTTTATCTGACCAAATATCTCAGCACAGAATGTTCTGGCTGGTGTTTCTTGAACATAAATCTTTATTCCAATGCAGTAGCATTGATAGAAAAAACAGGGCATATTTTATCATGCTTTTACCCTAATCAAATGGTTCTCGGTCCAAAGCTCCCTGCATTTCCAATCACCCTATTTGGATTGGGTTGGGGGTGGGGCAGGGCAGTAAGCGTCGCAGAGGAACCAAATACGACCATTTTTTTTTAAAAATCGAATTGGCAATTTGGACCTGCTCTCTTAAAACCAGAGTAGGCATTTCATCCTTGGAGGAGGGGAGTGTTGGACGGGAGAGTAAAATTTCTGTGTCCCTGTAAGTGCTCTGGTGGAGGGGGATGTAGTTTGAGGGAAAATACAAAATGAAAAGTTGCAGCGAGAAGTGGCAACATGAGGTGGGTCAACCCCACTCCAGGCTGGATCTTGTAGCTTCTCTTCACCCTCATCTCTGTCTGACATGTTCCTGAGACAGTCAGTGTTCATGAGCACGTTAAAAAATAAGTCCCAGCAGGGCGTGGTGGCGCATGCTTGTAATCCCAGTACTTGGGAGGCCGAGACAGGAGGATCCGGGTTCCCGGCCAGCCTCAGGTACTTCGTGAGGCCCTCCGCAACTTAGTGAGACCCTGTTTCAAAATAAAGAATAAAAAATAGGGCTGGGGTTGGAGCTCAGAGGTAGAATGCCCCTGGGTTCAATCCCCAGTACCGCAAAAAAAAAAAAAAAAAGTCCCACAAAAACTACCTGGGGTTTCTTGAAGGCAGAGATGCTGGTAAAGGTGAGAGATGCCTGCTTCTCCTCCTGCCCCACCCCTCCCCTTCCTCACACCCTTCCTCTGCGGTTAGGAGGAGCAGAAAGCCATAGCTCCCTCCTGGCTCGGCTCACCTCTCCCCTGCATCTTGCCTGGCTTTCTTGTGTTGGTCCTCATTCCATTTACCTTTGTCTTTACTTCCCCCACCCTTTTCTCCACTTTTGTTCACTTGTGGAAATTATCCCATTAAGGATAGTTTTCACTGGGCCTGTTGGTACACACCTGTAATCCCAGTACTTGGGAGGCAGAGACAAAAGGATTGCAAGTTGGAGGCCAGCCTCAGCAATTTGCTGAGACCCTCAGCAATGTACAGACCCTGTTTCAAAATAAAAAATAAAAAGGGCTGGGGGTGCAGCTCTGACATAGAATGCCCCAGGGTTTGATCTCGAGGACCAAAACAAACAAACAAAAAAAGAACAAAGTTTTCACAAGCTCTTTCCTGACAGGTCTGGCTTCCTTGTTTGTGAGCTGACGTTGGGCCACTGAAGTTGCTGCTGAGCTGCTCGTGGGTGGCAAGAGTGTCAGAGGCCCCTATGTTTTCTTGGGGTAATGAAGTCTTTCAGCAGGAAGCCACTGGGATGAGTGGAGGAGCAGCCATCGGTGCTCAGGCAAACTTAACATGAAATCAGATCTACCGTGACAGGCCTCCTGAGATTATTTTGTTACAACTCTTCCGGATAGCAGATCTCCCCCCTAAATAAGCAGCCTCACTTGTCTTTGGTGCAAACCTCTTCCTATCTACACAGAGAGTCTCTTGGGGTCCCAGCCTGGGCCTGTCTGAGGTCGCTGGTGCCCAGGGGTGATCTGTCTCTGATGAGACTCCATTAACTTCCCCAAGCAAGGCAATCAAGGCTCCAGGATCCAGGCTGTGCAGCAGGTAATCCAAGGATTACATACATTTGGCTCTGGAATGCAGAACAAAGCAACCCAGCCGACTTCCCCTCCTAATCATGCCTGGCTTAGGCTACTATCTGAAACCAGTTAGCCTTCCCTGAAGCTGCAGGGCTGCTGGGTTGGGTGGGGTGGGGGGCGTGTCATAGGTGGGCCTTGGCTCCTGTCAGGGGTTGCCGGGGCAGCTCGGCCTGCATCTTCCCAAGAAGTGCAGGCCATCTCACAGAGAAAAACGACTCAAGCGCTGGAACGCAGGATGCTTCAAAAATTTAATAAATAATGTTTTTTAAAACTGTATAAACTATAAATTACCATGCAGTCCTTATAATTTAAAATAATTTACAGGTTGAGGTAGGGAGGGGCCCAGGAGAGTGTGGAGGGGCAGGTGGGGAGGCGCCGCGGACTCAGCCTCTTCTCGCAGCCTTCCTGCTGAGCACGCACACGCAGGCCGTGTCGATCCGGATGAACCGCCAGGCCGCCTGCTTGTCGTCCGTGGTCAGCGCCTTGACGAAGGTGTGGGTCGTGGTGCAATACGAGTTCCAGTGCTTGGAGTCGATGCCCCGGCACCCGCTGTCCACGGGGTTGGGGTCCCGGCACTTGGTCTCAAAAAAGTACTGTTTGAATACACTGTTGTTGATGTTCACCTCGCCCAACACCTTCACCTCCTTGCCCTTGATGTCCGTGGCGGTGGTCTTGTCGCCCACCCACACGCTGACGCTGTCGCACACCGAGAACTCCCCCATGTGGAAGACCGGGTGGGTGGACGAGCGCCTGGTCCTGTGAGTCCTGTTGAGCGGGGCGTCGGCCGCGGGGTCGGGGGCGTTGTCGGCCGCGGCGGGGGGCCGGGTGCTGAACAGCACGCGCGGGGAGCGCAGCCGCCGCCTGCGGAGCAGCCGGGGGTCCACCGTGATGTTGCGCGTCTGCCCCGACACCCGCGCGGCTATCGGCGCCGCGGGCGCGCTGCGGGCTCTGCGGAGGGCTGTGTCGAGCGAGTGCTGAAGCTTAGTCCAGTGGGCCTGGGGCAGGGCGTCTCCTGCTGGGACATCGCGGTCTGCGTAGGGCTCCGCCTGTATGCCGATCAAAAACGCTGTGATCAGAGCGTAGAACAACATGGACATTACGCTACGCACCTGGAACGAGAGAGACACCGGGGTCATTCAGTGGAGTAGTGTGGTCTAAAAGCAGGTTTGGGGGGGTCTCAGAGCTGACTCCCTAAGAGGATTCCAGGTGGCTTCACTTGGTAGTCTATGAGTAAGGAGACCCTAGATTCAACACGCAAACCGGGACACTTTCCAGAGTGGAAAAGGGGTGCTAGCAACAATTACACCAGGATAGCAGGCCAACGGGGGCGATCCTGACAGTCTGGTTGTTTGGTTACCCTATCTTTGCAAGGGACAGAGTCCTGGAAATCTTGCCTGTAGCAGAAGGAACATCGCTCTGAGAGTCCTTCGGGCTCTCTGCCAGCTGGGGTCGGTACAGGGCGGGCAGTGTGGGCGCCCGGTGTGCCAGGGAGGCTCCCCAGCACCTGTCTTGGATGTGACAGTGCTGGTTCTCTCAACAGCCTTGGTTCCCCTGGGAAAGCACTGGGAGGCGCTGCTGGGGACATGACTGGAAGCCTCAAGCACTGAGCAGTCCCCTCAGACAGCAGCACTGGGTCAGCTCCAGAGACCCCGTGACTCGGAACCCTTGTCATGAATTTATGAAGCATCGTGTTTGGCCAAAGACTTGTGGCTCTGGGCCCATCCCAGTCCATGTGTCCATTCAGCCACTGCCCCCACATTCAAACATGCCACCATGACAGGTCCCTCTTTGGCTTTTGTATGTGTTCACTTCTAACTCCTCATTACTTTGTGAGTCAGGTTAGAAACGACCATCTTTCTTGTATAAGGAAACTGACTCACAGAAAATTAGCTAACAGGTCTAAAGTCACAAACAAAACCTGGGCCAGAAATAGGATCCACAACTGATCCCTTCCTAAGCCAGTTTGCCTTCCATCCTTCTTCGCTCCCTCCCTTGCTCCTGCATTCTTAAAGATGTCTTTTCTTTTTATTATTTGTTCTTATGCAAGTATAGACCAAGTGACAGGAATCTGTCCCCGAGAGGGCCCTACACTGCACTTCATTTGCTCTCCAAGGACACCCCCCCCCTCAGGTAATCCTGGAAATGGCTATGCTCCTGGGGACCCTTCACCTGCTCCTGCCGAGCTCCTGCAGATGGATAGCAACTGTTACCTCCTCTGTGAAACTTCCCCAGATCCTCTCTGGATGCCGGTAGGATTACAGGCATCCATGTTTCCAAGTCCATCCTTTTCCCCATCTCTCCTTCCCTCTCTCCCATGTCATTTGGCCCATTACCCACTTTTCTAGCCTGGTACAAACATCACCTCTTCCTTGAAGCCTTTTCAGATCTCCCCAATCAAAGGTGGCCTCTTTTTATTCTGAACTTCCGAATAACCTGTGTGTATGCAGGCACGTGTGTTCTTTCCTGCTAAATCGATGTAATGAAAATAACTGAGTTGGATCTGGGGTGAGAAAACTTTGTTTGGATATCCAGCTCAACTACTTGTTAGCAAGAAGAAAGCCATTTAATCCCTCTGAGCCTTGGTTTACTCATTGATAAAAGGCGGACAATAAACCCTATTTCCCAGGGTGGTTGTCGGGATTAAGTGGGTGCTCATAAAACCTGTGTCAATTCTGAGTCATTTCGATCTCTCCGTAGCCAAGCACTTGTCTTCTTCATTTCTGTTGCTGGTTATTCGCTCCCTGGGTTTCCTCCACCCATGACTTTTTATAGCTTGTTGTTTCCCTCTATCAAGTGTTTGGGCCTGTCTCCCCACGTCTGTGAGGTCCTGCAGGGCACAGCATGTCACATCCACCTGTATAGCTGGTTACTCCAGCCCTCCCTGTGGTGCCTCTCTTGTCTTCCCCAACAGACTTCGTATCCCTCTCCTGGGGAGGTGGATAGACGTTCACACACGCGCCTCCGTGAGGATGCTGAGACGCTGTGGGATGTGCATTTCCATCATTCCATGCCCATGCACAGTGTCTGGTACATATGAGTTGGTTTTTTTTTTTTTTGCGGTATCAGGGATTGAACCCAGGGGCGTTCTACCTCTGTGCTATACCCCCGGCCCTATTTTTTATCCTTTATTTTGAAACCGGGTCTCACGAAGTTGCGGAGGGCCTCACTAAGTAGCTGAGGCTGGCCACGAACCCGGATCCTCCGGTCTCCGCCTCCCAAGTACCGGGATTACAAGCATGCGCCACCACGCCCGGCGAGATTTTTCATTCTCAAACGTATGAGAATGAAGGAGAGAGTGAATGAGGTGGCCAGAGGAGCTCCCCCTCTGTTTTCTTTCCACCATAGTCCTGGTTTCTTCTTGACTTTGTACAAGGGGCTGCACACCACCTTTCCAATCTGCTTTAAAGCTGTGAGTTCTTCTCAATACTGTGTCTTCTTTCAGCAGGAAATAGATAGCTCTTTGGTGAGACACCAAGAAGGAAACCACCAAAGTCTTTTCTCTTTGGTTACTTTGAAGAATGTTTCTGTTTGCTCCAATTCTTCAACCAGCCATGTGGAGGAGGAGGTGCCATATCTGGGCTTTTGACCATCACCAGATCCGTTGGCCAGTGGTCTTGCTGACAAATGTCCAGCCAACTTTTATAGAATTGATTATTCAGTTGGCAGCTAATTTGAGCCCTTTACATTTGTTTCTTGCCTCATTTCTTTTCTTCTTCTGGGTACATGATATCTTTCATCAGGTGAATTAGAGGAGAAGAAACAAAACTGACATTCATCTTTACATCCAAATTAGTAACACTTGTTAGAATTTGGATAGGGAAATGAAGAAAAATTGGCTAAAGTTGAGGGCTTCGATGGACGTAAGGCACATCTGCTCACTGTTCCCCATTGCCTCATTCTGCAGTTGCCTTTGGTGAGCTCATCCCTTCCAAGAACTCTACTCAGTTTTCTCTGCAGCTGATGCCCATACCTGGATCTGCTCCTTTGAAGTTAGTTCTGAACCCCCAGCTTCCCGAGGGCAACTCTCCATGGATATTGGAATTTTCAATGCAAGACATCCAAAACATAAATCTTTATACTCACACTCCTCTTATCATCACCCCCGCTTCTTCCTCTATACTCAACAGCAGCCCCATTTTGGAGCACATGATGACTTACAAAGTAGTTCTGTGGCTACTATCTCTTTTGATCTTCTTTCCCCATCCTCTTGAATGTGTGCCTCCACATTTCCCTGTTCCTGTTACTGGAACCATTATGCCTTCAGCCACCAGCTCCAAACTTCAGCTCCTCCCTGGACTCTGCTCTTTCTTCCCTTCCCTCCATCCAGTCCTCCAGCTTGCCCTTTTGGTTCTTCCATGGTAGCATTCCTTGAAACTCTCTATTCTTACCTCTTTGCCCCTGGTTCAAGTCATGGGGACTGTCTCCACCAATGTTCTGGACCTTTATCTGTCTTCTTCCAATGTTCTCTGTCCTTGGCTTCCGCACATCGCTTCTTAAAACATTGCTTTGGTCCTATCACCCTGCTCAAAGGAGCCAGTGGTGGGCCCTTGCCTAACAAGCCAGAAGGGACTGCTCAGCCTGGCAGACAGGCCCTGTCTCCTTCTGCTCCTCGTATGTAGCTTGCATTTCTGGCATATGAACTCCTGGGGAAGTTCCTGCCCTGTCACGGCCCCCTTGCCTTTGCTTCAGACTCTGTCCCCCAGGAGCACTCCCCCTGCCTTCCCTGGCCCTTTTCTGCACTCCCACTCTGCTGCTGGAATCCTCTCAGTTGTCAACACCAGTTTCAGTGCCATCTCCACCAGGGAGCTTTCTCTAATTCCCAAGGAGACAAACACTCTTCTTCATCCCTTAAAGCATTGGTTTATCCTCTCTGGTGGCGCTTGAATCCTTGTCCTCTCCTCCCTTCTGGTGGAAAACCACCCTGGAGGTAGAGAAGTGTCCTGTTTGCTTTTGTTGCTGGTGCATGACCTACCACTCCCAGGTAACTCCACCTATAAGAACCAATCGGTGTGTAGACATCTCTTTCTTTCTTTCTCTGTTCCTCAATTTCTCCATTTGAGTGATGATGTTTAAGGTATCTTCCAACTCTGACATCTTTTTATTTTAAGAAATGATAAAGTTTTCTAGTCTGCCTAGCATCTGCTCATTCTACTTAACTGACCTCACAAAGTTCTGAAAGTCTAATGCTACCTCTAAATTCACTGTCAAGGTACCACATGGTACCAGTACCTGATGTCATTTAAGGCACTGGGGATTTGCATCTGGGACAGATTAGATTGTTTCATTAAGATTCGAAAATGTCTCAAACAGATCTCTTAGGTTTTAGATTATAAAAAATAATTTTTATAAAAAAGATTGTATTTACTCATAATAGTGTGTTGCCATAATCTTTTAAAAATTTTAGGAAATTCCCTTTCTAATGATCATCAGTAAATGCAAATAAAAGAAATGTTGTGTTTTCTATTCTACTGATCTGGTGCATGGTTTACAAGGGAACATTCTCTCCTTGGTTGAAGTGAACCAAGGGAGGAGTTTTATTTATTTGTTTTCAAAACAACCTTTGAAGCCTTTCCCCTGAACAGATGACAGCCCTCTGTGTGGCTTCACTAAGCACAGCTCTGCAGGCTGAGTGATTGGTGGGGAAGATGCAATTAGAGGCTTACATGAAGGAACACGTTCCATGTCAGGTTCTTTATTTGTCCTGCTCCTATCCAGAATAGAAGATAAATGACTAAGAATGGGGAGATCTGCTGGTGTGACTTTGAATCTAGCCTCTGGTGGGCTGCCTAGTCCTTCTGCCCTCTCCTGTAGATTACCAGGGATCACACACTCCAATAATAAGAGAAATTTCCCATACCAGGTGCATGATTGTCACCCATTTCCATCTCCCCTGAATAGACGATGAAACTGTTGGACAGAGCTAAGCAACTGGCCCAAGTACTTGTGGCTAAGAGGGCTGATGTTGCTGGAAGGCCTGGCAACCATGCCTGCAGGGGCGCCTTGTAGAAAGGGGTAAGATAATTCCTGCCTTACAAAAAGAGTTGGCAAGAGCTGTTAGTGATTCTCAGCTAGGGATTGGGTCACTGCACCGGGGTCACTAAGTGTGGGTGAGGAAGGAAATTCTTGTGGCTGAGGAAACCCAGCTGGCCACATTCTGAGAGAGGGTCAGGGGTCATTTCTTGCTTTGCACTTGGCCGCAGCTCTAAATGTAAACTGGCTGCTGTGTTCATTTGTAGGGCTCGGACACTCTTGGTTGTTGCTGCCTGCGTGGGGTGTGAGAGGGATTCTGTGTCCCCTCAGTTTCCCAGGGAGGAATCCCTGAGATAGCCTGGGCTGGACAGAGAACAACAAGGGCAGAATAAAACCCAGTGCCGCTGCTGGCCTCCCCCAGACGGGGCTTATTGGGAGGAGACACGACCTCGACGGGACATACATCAGAGACTGGAGTCCAGAGGTTTTCAAACTTTGGGGCATCAAAATCACCTGGAGAGTTTGTTAAGCCAGACTGCCGCGTCACCCTAGAATTTCTGAGTTTATAGGTTTGGGGGTGTTGGGAGAATCTACATTACTAACAAGTTCCCAGGTGATGCTGACGCTATTGGTCTGGGGAGACCCACTAAACTAGTCCAATCCTGTAACTCTACAGAGAAGAGCCTTGGAGAGGATGTGACTTGGGGTTGTGCAGCTAGTAGGTGACAGGGTCAGCCTGTGGATACCTGGCCTCTTGCTCACTTGTTAGAGGAGTGGGGCCTGAGGCTGCACAGACACTGTAATTGATTTGTTCTGAGGTGCACTTACTCAACCCCCAATGTCAAAACAAAATTTCTGTTCAGATTGTGGGTTGTGCCTCCCTGGTGCCACAAATTCAGATACAAAGGAACATTTAGGTTTTAATTGTTTTTTATATCTGGCATCTCAGGTTTCTGAGCAACACATAGATTTGATCCAAAAGCACTTAAAAGGCCCATGATAAAAACATACATCCAGAGAGCACTAGCAGGTACAGGCACCTATGGTCTACTGGTCTCCTCTGGGACAGGTGTGCTGGCTGCAGGCCTGGGAACAGAACCTACTGGTCTGAATTCTTGGAGACATATATATATATATTTTTTTTGCGGTACCGGGGATTGAACCCAGGGGCGTTCTACCTCCGCGCTACACCCCCGGCCCTATTTTTATACTTTATTTTGAAACTGGGTCTCACGAAGTTGCGGAGGGCCTCACTAGGTAGAGAGAGAGAGAGACAAGGAGAGAGAGAGAGAGAGAGAGAGAGCTGAGGCTGGCCGCGAACCCTGATCCTCTGGTCTCCACCTCCCAAAGTACTGGGATTACAAGCGTGTGCCACCACGCCCGGCGAGACATATTTTTAAATGAGTGAGGTGGGATAATTATCATTATCATATATTGTGCATAATTGTCTAATTAACAAACCTGAGCGGTAGGCCATATATATTTTATAGACGAGGAAGCAAAGATGCAGTAAGATGGAGTAACTTGGTCACAGGCACACACTTGGTAGAGGTGGAACTCGGAGCCTGGCCCGCCAGGGTCCAGATGTGGAACTCTTCCCCACCCTTCCATTCCACTGGCCAAGTGACCATGGGCCTTCCATCTCACAAGGTCACCCACTCAGAGTCCGAGGAGTTGTGTGGGAGGTCTGACTGGTGCTGTCTGTCCACTCAAGGCCTTGTGTTCTGTACTCTGGATGTGTTCCTGGAAGCTGTGGTGCCAGCCTGAGGACACGGGGGACTTCCTCTCCAGACAGGCTAGGCGAGCCACATTTGCAGCATCATTAAAGCTGCTCCAGGCCCCTCCTGGTCAGTTGGATCCGACTCCCCTTCCTTAGTCTGCAGCTCATTTCCAGATCCTGTCACTTGGGGCCTCCATTCCTGGCGGCTCCAGAGCCAGAGACCTCGGTGAGATACCCTGCAGGCACCTACCTCAGTGTGGCCAGGACAGAAAGCTGCTCCCTTGGAAAAGCCGTTATTAGGCCCGGACGCTGAGCTGAGCTTGGGTCCAGCATGCCATCCAGCCCCCTGGACTGCACGACCACAGGCCGGAACTCTGCGGAGAAGGAGATCTGACATTAGATGACAGGTCCTTCACCACATTCCCAAGCAGGGGGATGGATACCTGTGCCCCAGGTAAGGGAAAGGGGGAGGGCATGTGCCAAGGGGGCGAGTCCTATTTCCTGAGTTCCAGGGTTTTACCAGCATCAGGACTCAGGAAGAAGCTGGAGTCCAGCTATCTAGTTGCCAGGGGCCTGGTCTTGCATGGATCTGCAATGGCTCCTGCCTCTTACTCTTGTGCCAAAGCCCTTGCTTTCAGCTTGAATACAGTCCATGGCTGATCGTATATGTCATGTAGGTACTTCCAGGCCCACACCAAAGTCCTGTTCCAGCAGACTCCGTAAACTAGCATCAGAATGGAAATTGTTCTGTACATTACACAGGCATGGATGCAGTACACCCAACTCTTGACCAACCTAAGTTCCAGGAGAAAAAGTTCTGATGATTCAGAGCAAGTTGGCATTTTGAGGAAAATGCAAACAAGCAACGGTGGCAGATAAGATGACCGAGCACTTGATACGCTGTAACCCACAGTCCTTACAGAACTAGGATATGAATCGCAGAACACCATGCTGAAAGTCAAATGATGGGTATTAGAAGCTATGGAGATGACACAATGAGAAAAGAAATCTATTCCATTTTAGCTCATAGTTTCTAGAAGTGATAGAAGGTTTTTGTTCCCTCACTTCTGTATACCTAACATATATAGGTGTATTATTCATTCATTCAGTATTTCCTGAGTACCTATTATGTGGTCGGCGCTGTTCTTCTTGCTGAGGATGCAGCAGTGAATAAGGCAGACACAGTCTCTACTGTCGTGGGGTTTATGGTCTTGCATAAATAAATACCTGCAGGTTCTGTACATGGTATGAAGGGAATAAGCAGGGCATAATAAGAGAGACAGGTGTGTCAAGGGGCCGCCATAAACAGGTCACTCCATGAAGAGTTCTTTGAGGATGGGCCGTCAAGCTGAGCTCTGCAGAATTAGAAAGTATGGGGGAGAGAGCATTCCAGGCAGAAGGAACAGCAAGTGCAAAGACTCTAAGGTAGAGATAAGTCGAAGTCACTGAGCACGAAAGGCAAAGACTTAGGAAATGAGCTGGAGAGGTGGAAAGAACCAGGTCTACAGGAACATAGCCAGGAGCCATGGTTGTATCCTTAGGCAACAGGAAGGGCTGAGGGCTTTAAGCAGGAGAGTGACACCGCATAGTGTATGAATAAATGAATGATTATTCCTATCACAGAATTTGTTGTAGAGAAAGGTCTAGAACCATATCTTTATCCCTCCTGTCTGTAGTCTCTTTACAACTCCAAAACCTCTTCTTCCCATCATCTCTTGTCCTAGTGTGGACCCCCCCCCGACACACACACTTATTTCCCTTCTACCTCTTCTCATCTTGTGTTGTGGAAGTAGACACGGCTTTCCAATCCCCTATAACAAGGAGGAGAACAGGAGAGGTAGGAAGGGTCTTTAGAGCAGTTGTTGTGCTATTGGAAATCATGAAATGAAGGACCGGGATGTTTTTGTTCCTCTTCCTTTCCTGCCCTGCTCAAAACATCCTTTTCCCTCAGAAAGTAAAAGAAAACCTTCCAATAATCCCATCTATTCCACAAACCCTTCATCTGGGGGTTTTAGTCTGGTCTTCCATTGCAGTGACTGAAATACCTGACAAACACAATTTAGAGGAAGAAAAGTTTATTGGCTCACAGTGTTTTGGAGGTTCAGTTCATAGTTGACTGGCTCCAAGGGTGAAACCGTGGCAGCAGGGCCTCTGGGCATGGTGGAGGAAAAGCTGCTGTCAGTCATGGCGGCAAGAATCAGAAAGTGAGAGGAGGGGACCAGGGACATATATAGTCCCCAGGTCCATGCCCCAGTGACCCACCTCCTCCAGCGATGTCCCACCTCTGAACCTTGCTGCCTTGGGGACCATGCTTTCCACACATGAGCTTTGGGGCCATTTCAAACCCAAACCATAACATTTGGTGTTTGGCTAAACCTCCCAGGCCTCAGGCTGGAAGCATCCTGATCCAGGTCCCTCTGATTTTTGGGTCAGTCACTCGGCATCTTTAAGCATCCCTGGGCTTCCTCCTGCACAGGCCAAGGAGCTGGCACAGGTGACAGCTCAGGTTCCCTCTGACGGTCTGTGATTCCATGACACTCAGTGTTTTCCAGTCTGCATCCTCACCAGACGAATAAGTAATGATTTTCACCACCCTACCATTGGGATGAATTTATTTCATTAATTGAACACTTAAATTTGTGGGCCCCATGCCAGCCACTGTGCTAGGCACGAGGGACATAAAGGAATAAGATGTAATACTTCCTAGAGCAAATGATCTAGATGAGGAAGGGAGAGCACAAGAAGAACCCTTTAGAGTGCACTGGGATTAGCGTGATGTGGACACAGAAACTGGTTTTATCTGTCCAAACTGGTCAGAAACATATGTTCATACAGGAGGTAACATTAGTGGGGGCTTCTTCAGAAAGAAAGAAGGGAAAGGAAACCACCACAAAACCTCTAAGTTCAAGAACTGGTTAGAGGTCCAACACAGCTGAGTAGGGTATGAGACAGGGTGAAAGGAGTATGTAATGGGTCTTATACTTCAGTGGTGTGTGTGTGTGTGTGTGTGTGTGTGTGTGTGTGTGTGTGTGTGTGTTACTGGAGACTGAATCCAAGGGAGTTCTACCTCTGAGCTACACCCCCAGCCCTATTTTATCTTTTATTTTGAAACAGGGTTTTACTAGGTTGCATTAAGTTGTCCTCGAACCTGTGGTCCTCCTGTCTCAGTCTCCCAAGTTCTGGGATTACAGGTGTGGTTCAACGCGCCCTGCTACCAGTGGGTATTAATGAACTTGCAGATCTCACTGCTGTGGCCTGCCTACTCGCCTGCCTCCTACAAGACTCAGAAAGCTTTGCTTTCAATCTGTGGCACAACCAGAGAAGTAAAAGTAACTCTCTCTACAAATATTCCAGATATTCCACTAAAAACCAGGATGCCTTCAAATTTATATGATTTGAATGAAAGAGAAGGTTGGTCTAAAAAAAATCCACAACTCCTAGGCAGATCTGCCTTCCTGGGACATAGACTGTAGATAACCACGGTAGGTTGGCTGGCCCTATATCTGCAACCTGTGGCTCAAGTCACCTCGGCACCTGCCAGGGTCTCCTGCCAACCCCACCTAGGTGCTTGGTTGCTCTATTTGAAATCCTGTCCAGCATCTCCTATACCTTTGGTCTTCTCTCATTTAGTGTTAGTTTGCATAGTTTGCTACTGGAGAGAGAAATTCCCTGCCTAGAATACTGAAACACTAGATGATTTTCATAAGCTCTTGTTATTATTTTAAGTCTCATGCTAGCAAAGACTGGGGCTCTAACATTAAATCCAATTTAAATATTACCAATTTCTAATGTGAATGCATCAGGGACAAACAACCCAAATGAATATCTATTTTTAAAACTTTTCCTGTTCTCATGGAGTAATCACTTAAGGAGAAATTGGATGGCTCCCCCACTTTTGATAAATACATGAAAATAAATCCCAGATCATCTCAAGACCATATTCTGTTCCTTCTTACAGAATGCAAAGGAACGCTCCTGGAATCTAGTATATCTCCTCTAGACTTGGCCTGTCCTGGGTCTCATGTTTTAAAGCAGTGGTTCCTAAAGTGCTTTCTATAGTGGTACTGCAGATTCTTGGACTTGTTAGAAATGCAGATTCTTGGGCTCCATCACAGATGTCCCGAATCTAAACTCTAGGAATGAAAAGAGACAACTGTGGTTTAACAAGCCCTGTAGGTGTAACAGGCTCTACAGCTGACTCTGATGTATGCTTACGTTTAAGAACCCCTGCTTTGGGGGGTTTCACGCCAGCCCTCCTCCAACTGCAACCTCCCCATAGGGTGGGGGATGCAAGGCAGAGAGAATCTGACCCAGAGTTACTCTAGTGCTGGAGACTGCCTGCCTGCCTGTCTCTTTTCATTGGGACAGTCAAAGTCTTCTTCCCCCTTCTAGACCAGATGCCTGGGACTTACCATCCCAGAACCCCTGTCCAACCAGCTCTGAGCCTGTGTTCCAGTCATTTCCACAGCCATAATCTAAAGACATGACCACGTAACTTAGAGGAAAGAAGATTTATGTTCTTATGGTTTCAGGCTCAGTCCATGTGAGGCTGGGGACCACGGATCTCAGGGCATGGCAGCAGTAGGTGGCGAGAGGGAGAGCGCATGGGCTGTGTTCCTCACATCACAGAGACTGGAAGCAAGAGTGAGATCAGGGGGAGGAGGAACCATATTTATAGTCCCCAAGGCCACAACCCCAGGGACCTCCTCCTTCAGCCACACTCTACTGGCCTACTGTGTATCACCCAGGTAAATCCATTAGAATGGATTTATCCACTGCTGGGATTACAACCCTCAAGACTCCATTACATCAACTCCAAACATTAACAAATGAGCTCTTTAGAGGACATTTTATATCTAACTATAACAGCCTGCTAGAGCTAGAGGGAAGGAGGGCTCTTCTGTAGACTTGGAGCAAGTCCATTTGTGTGTCTCTCTGTTTACCACTGCCTCAGGCCCCCCTTCATTTACATTAGGTCTCAATGATATTTTGGTCAAATTCAGCCAGGAAGTTTAGATTAAAGGTAAATTATTGAAATCCAATCAATATGTAACTGAAGGAGTTCAAGAAAACCACTGTCTATGCCTCTGCTGGTAGATTATTGAGGAGCGATGGGCATTAGCTGCAGCTACTTGAATCTGCTGCCTCTGCCCGTCAGCGCTGTCCTAAGCCCTTCCTACTCCACTTTGCAGACGTTCCTGTCTATTCCTCTGTGGGTCCCACTTTCTGCTGTCCCCTAATCCTCTACTGTATGGCTGTGGCTCTCAACCCTGGCCACACACTGAACTCTCCTGGGAACTTTACAAGTTCCTGCTGCCTGTATCCCACCTCCAGAGAGCCTGGTTGCATTGGTCGGGAGTGCTGTCTGGGCCTCAGGATTCTGTAAAGCACTCTAGTTGATCCCAGTGTGCAGCCAGGGCTGAGAGCCACCACTGACCAGGATGAACAGGGAGCTTGGCATTGGCTTTGATGAGTGAGCAATGGAGAGAAATTATCAAGAAATTAATATGTTTCCCAAAATATAAAATGCCGATGTAGTCCCATTATAAGCAAAAAGAAGGTATGAGAATACAGTTTCTAGCCTCTAGGGAATGCACTACTTGTTTCTGTTGCTCCCTTCCCCCATCCTTTGTCTAAATATTCTTGACATCTGTGAATTAGAAGGTTTTTCTAATTTTTGCATGCCACTTCAAATGTTTGTTGGTGTTGGAGCAATGGTTATTAATAAGTATTAATAACTCAAGGACTTATTTGCTGACATTTCAAATGCCAAAACCTGTGGGCCTGCTTGACCCAAAAGACCTTGGGGACCATTCATCCTAGGTGCTTCAGTGAAGCAATGGCTAGTGCCAAGAGCAGCCTCCTTTCTCCTGGTTTCCACCTGGAAGAGTTCTAGAAGTTGGGAAAACGCACTCAAAACGTCAGGCATTATAAGAACATGTTGTTGAGGATGTAATAATTTTTGGTGCGGTTGCAGCGACTTTCATGGCTATATCCATTCCCCTTGATTCTCTTCTCTTGGTTCTTACTCTGAGCCTTTGCATGAAGGGGAAAGGAATTTGAAGCCTTTCTTGTTGCAAACCTGTTTTCTTAATTTTAAGCCTAATCAGAAATTTTCTAGAATGGAATATGACCATGAGGTTTGCTGACTGGGAGCTCTTTTTCTTTGGAAAAAAAAATTTCAATTTTGGCCACTTTGAGATGATTTGGTGTGCTTTAACTATTTAGTGGTTTTGGCATATCCAATAGGAAAAGAGTTCATCTGGCACTAAGGATTTAGGAAGACATTAAGGTTCAGTAAAACTGCTATTCTTTTTGACTGAATGTTTCAATGCTGACAATTCTAAAATGCCTTGTCACATTCCTTAAAGAGAGATGGCCCTATGGCTCTTTGGGAGATTCTGGGGTAAATTACAAAACCTTTTGCTACATTTCCCCAGAGAGTCAGGCAGCTCAAGGAAGAAGCCACTGTGGCTGGCTGACCTTGAGCTTGAGAATGAAATGTGAATTACTCTCAATGTGAGTGGCCGTCTGTTGTGTGTGGCTGGCTACAATCTGCATGGTGTTTACCTGACTGGGATAATTCATGAGCTCCGTAATAGCCAACACTACAGAGAGGTTTTCAAAGTGTGGGCAATTACAAGGACATTAATGTGGTAGAAGATACTAAACACAAACCAGCCATCCATAACAGAGTCGAGGACAGAATATTTTTGCAAGAATGTACTGCTAAATAACAGTCCTTGTAGTATAACCATCGGCTTAGTAGTACTGATGATATATCTATAATCTACATTTGAGTGCCAAAAATAATCCAATAGTTTTTCGAACTTTGCTGCGACCCTAAGAAAACATCTCCTTGGTTCCAACTGGCTGATCTTTAAACCACAAGAAAAAGATCTATTTCAGCTATGCTTTTGGTCTTTGCCTGGTCTGTTGTTCCCATACTTGGAGCTAAGAGCAGACAGCAGTCCTGGGAACAAAGGGGACTCTCAGGTTGGTTGGAATCAAGGTTTGCATTCGGCAATAACAGCACCTATTAAAGCCTCCAGCCCATGGCAGATCTTGGATGACCACCTGGGATTGAAGACATGAATGAAAACAGAACGGTGCCAGTGAATGTTAACTCTGCTCCAAGCCCTTTATTCTATTTGCTTTATAGGATTAAATGTCCTCAGCTCTTTTTGGGCTAGCCTTTTCCTCTCAGTGTGTGGTATGTTTTCCAAGCAATAGGTCAAGAGACGTTACAACACATAAGTCTATAATGCAACTCAGATGTAACTTCAGAAATTAAGACAAGCTAAAGAGCCATTGCTCTGAAAAAGACCAGAAAAAAAAAAAATCCTGGCTTACCAGACACACTGGGTCCTAGAGCTTTTAAAAAGGCAGGCAGCCCATCTTTCAATTAAGGAGGGATAAGAGATGAGCCAAGGGACTTGAATGCAGGGATTCCAGTAAAGCATCACCCTTACTCGTTAAAGTGTCCGTGAGATGAGGCTATTTCTGTTTGAGCCCCTGCACTTCAGTTGGGGACTGCAAACATCACTGAGTCCCAATGGCCCTTCATCCAAGAAAACATGGACCACAGGTAACAAGCACCAAGCACATCGCAGTGGACGTATCGGACACCTTCTTGCTCCACGCAGCTCTGGAGTGACAGCTGCCACTGAATTTTGATCTCTTTCATTCTTCTGCACTGACATTTCCTGGCTTGTCTGCTGATTTCACACCCAGAATATCTGACTCAAGGCATGAAGGAGATAACTCAGCCCAGCTTTGCCCAGGCATGCAGCACATGCAAATCCCAGGTAACCTGAGGCTAAGGGCTGGAAATGAAGAATTCATTGCCATGTGTGTTTGTCAGGGGGCTTTGTGCTGTGTGAACTACTTCCGGTGTGTGGCCCCAGTCTCAAATGGGGAATGTGGCACGCCTGCAGGGCGGTTAGCTACAATGCAGGGCGCTCTTGAGCTTATGTTGGGGTCCACACAGCTCTGTCATCACCTCAGGAGGAAAGGTCAGGGGAGATGAGAACCTGTTGTCCCCTCTAAAGTCACTTGGTTCTCATATAATTATATTTCAAAATATCCCCAATCTTCTAGTGTTTCTCCTTTTAGAGTTTATTTGACCATGACAACATGAACAATAGGAAAACGCTACACTGGGGAAATTCACTCCAGAGCTGACATGAGATCCACAGAGGGCATCTGTCTCCAGGGACCCAGAATACTGGGTAATTAGAAATTCCAGAGATGAGGGCAGACAACTTTCCACACTCAGTAACCACACACACACACGTACACGTACACACACACACACCAGCCACCCATCTAAAGAGGAGCCATTTTCATAGTTAAGATTCAGAGAAATAGAATCTATTCTTTTAGAATCTTTATAACTTCATCCTTCTATTTAATTATAACAGAGCTGTGCAGGGCTGCTTGTGGCTGTGTAGTCCAGCTGCTTTTCTTGATAGATGAACCAAGCAAGGGTGTGAGGCCTGGAGCGGGTCACCCCTCAGCCCAACCACGTATCAGCTGTGTGACCCTTAGCAGGTGGCTTAATGTCTCTACATCTTGGCGTCTTCTCTAAAAAATCAGAATAATTATACCTTCCACGCTGTGTTCTTGAAAGGCTTAAAAAGAAAAAGCATTTAGCCCAGTGCCCAGCACCTAGTTGACACTCTGGAAATATTAACTATTCTCATTAATATTATTAAAGACTTTTAGTCAAAATCAGGCAGCTAGTTACTGGCAGAGCTGTGTACAGAAGAGAAAGTGACGCCCCGTGTTCATCCCTTGCCCCATCTGGGCCTCTCCAGCCAGAAGGAACTGTGGATTTGTCGCCAGTCCCCCCAGTCGTGACAGGAATGGCTGGCCACGCGCATGCTCAGTGGGACCCGGCAAGTGCAGAATGCTCAGCCTGCAGCTGTGGGACGATTATCCGCAATCATTTGCCAACAAAGATGCTGAGTAACAAACGGAAACACTTGCGTTTGCAATGATCCATTTTCTTCAGCCATGTCGCGGTCAGAGGAAGAAAACTTCACAGTCGGAGGGAGGACGCTGCTCCAGCCATGGCTGTGGCTCCCCAGCACGGCGATCCTCAGCTATCGCTCAGACCTGCCAGGCACTGTGACCTTAGCAGCATCTCTGCCTGGGATAATTGCTGCCTTAGAGGGAAAGTGAGTCACAAGGAGAATGCAACATGGGAGGTATCCTCGTGGTCAAACTTATGCTCATGGGTTTGGGACAGAGTTAGGCTCCCGCCAGATTATTAATATCCTGAGGTTTGGGGTGCATTTTTATCCACAGGGCTTTCCCTAGAGTAGGCATTTAATGAATATTTATTGAATCAAATTGAGAACTCTTCATGCAGCTGTGCCCGTTTATTCAACCAAAGTAAATCATTATTTTACATTGTATGGGGAAATAACAAGAGGTCCCAATCCACAGGCCTGGATGCGGGAAGAGCCTCCCTTCACCTTGGCGATGTGGGGTTTTATGTAGACAGGAGAATGCCACAGTGGTGGGCTGACAGGTGTGCTGCCGAGGAGCGAAGGTACGGACCCTCGTCTGCCTTCATTACAAATGCAAGAAAGTGTACACAGGTGTTGTGCAAAACAAGCCCCTCCTTATTTCCAGCTTGCTTATTTTTCTTGTCCAGAGTTTCCTTGGAGGAGGCTGCGCTCCAGCCCAGCCGCTGGTTATGTTGTGCAATCCATGGGGATGGCAATCACCTCATTGTTTAGTTACAAGCCACGAGAAGATGAAAGAGAGCGAGAGAAGCACAGCACACACACACAGAATGAGGGTGGAGACTGTGCAATGATAATGAAAACCATTTGTTAGCATTTCGCTCCTTTCTTTGTGAATTGGCCGAGTTCCTGGCACGAGGCCTCTGTCTATGAAGGGAGCTGCACCTCAAGGGCTTCCTGGGGACTCGTTCTGCCATGGCTAGTCTGAAGAGTGTCACCCTTTGTCCCCGGGAAGGTGGGTACTTGACTGACCCCAACCACTGGGTCAGGCTCTCACCTTTGTTCCCAGGGCCACTGGCCTATCCTGTGGGACTGTGTGCTGGCCTCAGTTGTCATTATTATCACAGTGCTGGGGATTGGACCCAGGGCTTCCCACATACTAAGCAAACACTCTACCACCGAGCTGCATCCTCAGTCCGTTTAATTATATTTCGACACAGTGTCTTGCTGTGTTGCCCAGGCTGTCCCCCAGCTTGGTGATCCTCCTGCCCCAGCCTTCCCAGTAGCTGGGATTACAGGTGTGCCCCTGTGTGCCTGGCTGGCCTCAGTTATTTTTAAGCTCTGCCTAAGCCTGAGTTTGGCTTAGTTTGTGTAGGAAGGGCTCTCCCCTCGCTGTCTCCCTGCATCCTCTCTACCCACTGTGTCCAGGGCTCTCATCCCCTGCTTTCTTTTGAACTCTGGCCACTTTATCTTCTTTCTACAGAACTGATTTTCATATTCCCAAAATATAGATTCAAACTCTTCGAGGATTAAAACAGATAATATAAATAAAACGCTTAAAAATAAAATCTCAATAAGCAAAACCCCCAACCTTTGGAGCCAGTAGGAAAGTGAACATCAGCCTAAGAGTGCTTGTTTTACCTGCATTGTTTCCGAGAGATGAATCACCTCAAAAGGCGTGTGGAGTGGTTATGGGCAGAGAAGGGTATTGGATGTTCCCTGTGCATTGTGTCCATGAAATCCTAAGACCGCGGTGCTCCTCTCTCTGCTCACTTCTCAAATCTGTCCCAGCATTCATGCAAATCAAGACTCTCATTTAGATCCAGAGAACATGGCAGCATTATCTCCAAAACACCACTACTACCACCGAGACTACCACCGCCTTCGCAGCCATTACCACAGCCACCACCAGACTAGCATCATCAGCACCATCCCCCCAACACCTCCTCACCATCACCCTCCAGCCACCACCACCCACCTTACCACTTCTGCCATGTTACTATCACTATTACCATCTCCGCCATCAACACCAACATCATTGTTGTGACCACCACCACCACCATCATCAACATCAATGTCACCTCCAAAGAATTAAAGTTTTTGCAGCCACGGAAGACTGACTGATGCTCCCCAACATCTCCTCTTCAGCCATCAGTAGCCTCACCAGAGACAGAAGAGAGCCAAGCAACAGGTCATTTAGTCTCTTCCACAGTGGCTCAATGAATTGTTTAAGTCCATGTAAGTCCCAACTGAGTGGTGAATGGAGCTGGGTCTAGAAATCAATTTTCATGATTTCTTATGTTTCATTATATATTATCTTCCAACCTCACTCTGGAAACTCTTTTTTGTTAGTTTTACTTTTTCATGAGATGTTTTTCTCTGTCAACCTTAATGGAAATATATAATGTTGATGATAACACTTTCCAGTAAGACCTTGATACATCCTAGGATTGTCTCAGAAGAGCAATATCTATAACTATCACAAGAATGTTTATAATAGAGATACATGCATGCACACATGTTTTAAAAAGCAAATGAGAAATTCTGTACTTTGATCCTCCAAAATGAGGCAGGTGCTTCCATTTGCCTTACACAGTCTGTTAAAGATCAGTACACAGTGTATGCAGACCATTTTGAGTTTTTCCATTTCTTCATATCTAAAGACAAATGGGCTTTGTGCTTAGGCCTCTGCAGAAAGAAAGCCCTCCCAGACCTTTCCCCTCAGACTCCAGAATGCTCAGTTCCATAGCAGCGATGGGCTTCCCCTTGAAAGAGGGGAGTCCCCAAGAGTTAAAGGCCAGGCTCTGGTGTGGCTATCTCCTGGCCCTTCCACCCCAGTGGGAGAAGTGATCAGTCAGGAGTCTCAGGAGGTGGCCTGGCCAGATTGCTTCTTCCTGCCGCTTGTTCAGAATGAGCAGAGAGCTCCTTCCTTCTGGGACACCAGGGTGAATATGCCAAAATTGGGAGTTTGAGTTTGGGCTTGTGGGAAGAAAGGACAGGGATGGGATAGAAACCTCCAGAAGAGACCTTTAGGCCTATAGCTTTCATTAATAAGGGTAGAGTTGCCTATATTTTAGGTATAAAATTAAAGGTAATACAATATGATGTGTTAAAATATCTGTGGGTTAGGAATATCACTACTATCACTAATAATAAAAAATATTTATTGCATATTATGTTCCAGCCACTATACTAAAGGCTATCTATCTATCTATCTATCTATCATCTATCTATTCATTCTCTTTCTTTCTCTCTCTCCCTCCCTCTCTCTCTCTCTCTCTCTCTCTATATATATATATATATATATATATATATATGTATACACACACACACACACACACACACACACACACACACACATTATATATATATATGTATATGTGTGTATTTGTGGATTGATCCTAAAGGCATTCTACCTCCAAGCTACACCCAGCCCTTTTATTTTTTATTTTGAAACAGGGTTTTGCTAAGTTGCTGAGGCTGGCCTCAAACCTATGACCCTCCTGTCTTAGCCTCCCAAATACTAGGATTACGGGTGTGTGCCACCATGCCCAGCTGTCTTTTTAACTACTTACTAAAAATCATCTGAGGTCAGTATTATCTCCATAGAAGTACGAGTTTACACCGCTATGTGGGTGACATGATGTGCCCAGATCTCTTGCTCTGTGGTCTACTCCTACCCTTCTCTGTGCTGCTCACAAATCTAACCAATTCAAAGGAGCAAGTTTTGTCCCTGGATTTTGTATTGAGTGTCAATTTCTGCTTCTATAATATGGATAATGTATAGGTGGGATTCTGCATATTTTCTATTCTTCAATTTACCTAATTGCTTAAAAAACTAGTGCCAATTTCCTAATTTATAGATACCTTAACTGTTCCACTTATCTATCATGAGTCTTTCCTTGCATACAACCTCAAGAAAACCCACTCAGAGACCATATATCCCCTCCTCACTGAAATACTCCAACCATCAAGAAATAGGTTTTGGGAGGACCCACTATCTGATAAAAATGTAGTCATGGAAGATAGATGCTTAGAAATATTCAGTTCCTCCTTACTGGGCAATTTATAGACAGTAGAAGGTGGCCATTCCATTTACTCTCATACATTTTCTGGATAAGTTCTTATTTCTGAGACTGTGAAGGAAAACCACAAACAAGACAGGAGCTACTCCCTCTAGGCGGGGGATGTGACTCTCTGTTGGTTGGCTTTGTGGGTGTGAAGATCAAGCCAGAGGCTGATGCAGTCAAGTGGCCTGTTAATATTTCCATTCATGGACATGTAACAGTGAGCCATCTAATACATTTACAGGAAAGCATCGAATATAATATCTTTGTTGAGCTTAATCGGAACCAGAGTAAAATTCCAGGAGACAGGAATAGAAACTTACCCTAATGATTTCATTTTTAGTCCAAAACATACAGTGTTTTTCTCTGCTTGCTGTTTGTCACATTCTAAAACAAGAAAATTCTAAGCAATGACTTGGGCTGGATGGATAAGTGGAAAGCAGAAACACTGAACAGAAATGCAGAGATGGGATGGTGGAAGAACTTCCAGAGGTGAATTCCATTTGTGAATCATTGACGACTTCCCCAAATTCACGTGAATTATGCAACCAGGCTTCATGCTCCCAGCAGTGTGTGTATCATGTAACAAGTAAATCACAAGGGAAAGAAGAGGTTGAGTTCCCATCGATAGTATTTTCCAGGCAGACATAGTTGCTTTCATTGCTGGTAGGCGAAATGCCCTTTTCCTCAAAGAATAGAACAACACTGTGAAAAGCATACAGGCTGCCTAGCCAGAAGAGAAAATGCCTCTTTTTGATTTGCCATAGTGAATTAAGTAGATGGTTTAATATTAGGAATCATGCTTCTGTGTGTACAATAGATTGGTGATTTTCAGTGTACGTCCTGGGTTAAAAATCTGGACGTTCCTCTAGCCCACCAGCCTATCGCTTCTAGACACCCTCTTGAAAACAGATTGGGCCACTATCATCTTTTAGATTCTCGAGAATAGAAATTACGAAGGTGAAAATCAGAAAAAGACTCTTTACCAGTGAGCATTGGCGATAGTAACATTTTGGCAGACATATCAGAAGGGCACACACTGGCCATTAATTTTGCATCTTGGCCTGTCCCCACCTGGCACCCTGGGGGATCTGACTAATGCTGGCGCTGATGCAGGCCCCGGCTCTGGATCTGCTGATCCCAATTAGGGGCCAGCCTGAGGCTGAGCCCAGGTCAGGGCAGAGGAGAAATGCCTGTTCCATTTCCCATCAGCTTGAAGTTTGGTGAGTGTTGGGGCAGGAATGGGTGAGTCTTGATCGGATGAAGTCAGACCAACCCAACACCTGCAGGCACTGGGAGAAACTAGTGGGCTGGGATTTGCCCTACCCTCAGGAAACCTGATGTCATCAGAGAGGGAAACTGAAAAGGCAGAAAGAGCAAGCTGAAGCTGCACAGTAAGAGGCAACTGAGAGAAGAGGGGAGTGGGGGAAAGAGAGCAAGGACGGTAAATGAGAGGAGAGGCAGAGAGCCAGGAAATGACAGAGGGGAGCGGGCAGAGCAAAAGGAGGGTGGAGAAGGAGAGCCAGAGGGCAAAGGAGCAACAGCAGCAAAAGGGAGCAGCCTGAGAGAGGAGCCAGAGAAAGAGGGAGAAGGAGACAGACGGAGGGAAGACTTTGAAGATGAATTCAACCTCAGCTCTGGCGAGAGGAAGAAATCACTGTACAAATCACAAACAGATCCACAGTCCTCCGCCTGTGCTAGTGAGATATGAGCCCTGCGTCTCCCTAGAGAAAAAGCCCAAGGAGTAGGTAATTGTGGCCATTTACACTCAGTAACAACTCCACCAAAGGACCCAAATTTCACTGAGCCGCCTTCTGGTAACCTTACGAGACAATCCTGGTGGTGTTTCAATTAACAATCTATCAGGATATGGTTTCTCTTGAAAAAATTCCAAATCTGAACCCAAACCCAATGATAACATTGCCTTGGCAGAAACGACACAGTGATTTCATCACAGCAGTTAGGACGAGGCCACCATCCAGGCACACAGCATCTCCAACACAAAAGTCCTTCATCACAGGGCTGCCGGGCCGGGCGCGCCAGACTGGCCCTTAAAATAAATGAGATTGTATGACCTCACCATTATCAGATCCGGAGAATATGTTTTGGAAAGAACTCATGGGTGGAAAGGACAAAAGGACAACATCGGGGGAATTGGGGTTTCCCATTGATGCCTGGAGCCAGCTGGAGTTAGTTACAGAGTAAACTTTGTTTAATCAAATCCACTGTCATTAATAAAACCCCAAACCAAATCCAAACAGAGATAGATGATGCTGCGCTTGGGTTTCACACTGGCTTTGCATCGCTGCTTCTCCAGGTACCATCCATAAATCTGGGATGCAGGCTTCTGCAGCCGGGGCTGCGCAGAGGCCGGCTCGGGGACATGCGCCCACCGTCCCTCTGTGCCAATGCCATTTCTGTTGACATGTCGCTGCTGCTCAGGGGGCAGGTGGATGTGCTGAGGGAACCCCACGTTCTACCTAAGACCCACAGTCCTTCTCCTTCCAGTGTGGTCAACCACAAACCAGGAAGCTGGGGCCCCTGGGAACCACCCTAGAACCAAAGTGGCTGGAAGCAGGGGTGGTACATGTTCAGAGAGCTTTCCCAGGGCGAGGGAGAAGAGCTGCGTGCCATCATTGCTGAAAATGTGCCAAGGAGGGACAAAACGGACCGGAAGGGAGGCAGTGGCTACCTCGACTGAATAAAGACACTCGGCGAAAGGAATGGGCTGCCATCTGAGATAGAATCCTGACTGTGAACAGTGTTCAATTCAGGATTAATACCTGTAGTGGGTCTTGTTACAGGATCACTAAATGTGTTGATTCAATTAAATGGAACCAGAAAGAATAAAAAGAGAGAGGGAGGGAAGAACGAAGGAAAGGAGGAAAAGAAAGAAGGAAGAAAGAAAAAAGGAAAGAAGAGAAATAAAAAATGAATAGCAATTTAAATAGTGAGGGTGATTCTATGCATCATTCCATCAAATGAGTACATGAGATAGAGATTTGATTATACAAATATGTATGTGTACAGTATACCTTCCTCAGAGTTGGTTTCCATTGAACTTTCATTCTGTGCAATATTGGTGTTAAAGATTTGCATTTCTTTTTTTTTTTTTTTTGCGGTACCAGGGATTGAACGCAGGGGCGTTCTACCTCCGTGCTACACCCCCGGCCCTATTTTTTATACTTTATTTTGAAATTGGGTCTCACGAAGTTGCAGAGGGCCTCACTAAGGA
>PVJS01001682.1:0-93907 GCA_004027185.1 Glis glis
AGAGAGAGAGAGAGAGAGAGAGAGAGAGAGAAGGAGGGAGGGAGGGAGAGAGAGACGGAGAGAGAGAGAGAGCTGAGGCTGGCCGCGAACCCGGATCCTCCGGTCTCTGCCTCCCAAAGTACTGGGATTACAAGCGTGCACCACCACTCCCGGCCAGATAGATTCATTTGTAATAATCAACATTTTATACTAGTATCCCCCAACGTCCTGGTTGATGTTCCTTTTTCCAGTTTGCACACATTAAAATTCACTCTTTGTGATGTTCAGCTTGTTGGATTTTCATATCTACCAGAGGTGCCATTCAGAACTGTTCTTCACCCTGAAAGTTTCCTGTGCTTCTCCTTTGTGGTGAAAAACTCCTCTTTCCAAACTCCTGGCAACCACCAATCTGTTTTCTGTCCTTACGGCTTCACTTTCTCCAAAACGTCCTATGAATGGAATCATACGTAGGCTTTTAGGTTGGGGTTTTTCACTTAGTAAAATACATTTATTTAAAGATTTATTCATGTAGTGTGAATCAATAACTTGTACCTTTTTATTGCTGAATAGTATTCCATTGTATGAATGTACCATAGTTTGTTTATCCATTCTCCTGTAGAAGGACATCTTGGTCGTTTACTGTTTGGGGTGATTATGAATAGAGCTGCTCTAAACATTCCCGTTATAGGCATTTGTGTGGGTATGCATTTTCAAATCACTTCAGTAAATTCCTAGGAATGCAATTATTTCTATAGAAGTGTATTTTAACTTTGTGGAAAACTACCATACCATTTTCCAAAGCAGCTATACCATTTTCATCCCCATCAGCAGTGAAGGAATGTTCCTTTTGCTCTGCCTCCTTGCCAACATTTGTTATTATCGGTGTTTTAGATTTTCGCCATTCAAGTGGGTGTAGAGCAGTATCCCATTGTACTTTTAATTTGTGTATATATATATTTTGCTATCTACATATTTTGGTTGAACTATGTTCATATATTTGGTCCATTTTTAAATTGAGTCTGTATTTACTTATTGCTGAGTGTTAAAGTGTTCCATACATGTTCTAGATATGAGTTCTTTATCAGTTATGTGTTTTACAAGTAAGAGTTATGTTTCAAGATTCCCTCTACTTTTGTATTTTTGCATTTAATATCCTATTGTTTCAGCATCATTTGTTAAAATTTCTCCATTGAATTATCTTTGCATCTAGTTTACTAAATTTGGCCATTTGTAATATAGGAATAGTAATGATAGCAGCTGATGTTTGCTGAGTTCTTACCATGTGCCACATGCATTTTATAAGTAAGCACATTAGAAGTATTACCTCAGGTAATTGTCACACAATCCTAGACATAGTTGCTGCTATTTTCACCATTTTGTAGACGAGAAACCCGAGGCACAGAAGGGTTAAATAACTCATCCAAGGGCTGGCAACTAGTTAACATTGAACTCAGATTGTCAGTGTTTTAGGTTTTAACCCTGGTAGTCTGGGGCTAAAGCTCATGCCCTATTATGCTGTACTGCCTCCCTTGTAGGAAATTTCCAGTGTTAAGACGTGTGTGTGTGTGCGCGCGTGCGCGCTGGTGGTTGAACCCAGGGCATTGCACATGCCCTTCACTGCTGTGTCATATTCCCAACCCATCATGTAGGTTTTAAAAGTACTCTGAATTCTTATGGGCCACATAAGTCCTTATTTCATCTCTTCTAAGCCATGCATTTATTCTTATTTACAAATTTTAAAATCTTTGATGTATCTGACCACTCATGCTGATATAGTTGTCATAATATGCACATGTGTGCAGAGTTGGTTATTTCTAATGACGTGCTTGGACAACTGAAACTTCTTGGAACCATCGGTGGTGGCCACTGGTATGTGTGTGTGTGTGTGTGTCTATTTTCCATTTTCAACTTGAAAGAGAAAATGGTATTTTGGGTTAGCAGCTCCAAGGGGTGGAGGGACTATTGTATTTTACTTAATATTGTATACCTGCTTGAACATCAGACATGCTACATTTTCACAAGTAAAATATATAAATATTTCTGAAAGAACATTTAAAGCTTCTTTTACTAGTTGAAATTGTATCATTTTGGAGGCCATACGAATTAAAGTTGATTAAGTAGAAAACTTGTATAAGTGCAGAATTACCTTCCTTGAAATTATTATTCCCTTCCTACTTCTATTTGCCCTTCCTCCAGTCTAGACTTTTGTTTTGTATTTTGGCACTGGGGATTGAACCCAGGGGTGTTCTACCTCTGGGCTACACACCCAACCCTATTTTATTTTTTATTTTGAAACGGTCTTGCTAAATTGCTGAGGCTGGCCTCAAACCTGCAATCCTCCTGGTATTACAGGCATGTGCCACCATACCTGACTTCCCAGTCATTTCTTTTTTAGAAGTTTATTTCAAGAATAATTCTGTGGGAAAGGGAATAAATAGAGTGTTAAGAATTAAAATTGCCTATAATTCTCTTACTCAAGACTAATCACTGCTGACATTTTTTATATTTTCTTAGGCTTCGTAAATATACATACACCTTATTTTTCCTCACAGTTATTATTAAATGATATGTAAGACTTTCTTTTCTACCTTTCTCTCTGGATCATGAGTATTTTCCTTAAATTTTTTACATATATGTGACTTTAAATGACTAAAGATTCTAATATTAAGGGATTATAATTGCGTTCTTTCTACATTTTGTTGTTGTAAATAATATGGCAATCATCTTTTTATATATTTCTTTTGGAGACATTAACACAGAATTAGTTCTTTTCTAATTAACACGTTCATATAAAGTGTAAGGAATCCATTCTATATTGAGTGTGTTCATTTGAGAAATCTTCTTCCAAGGAGAGTAGAGGAAAATCTTATAACAGAAGCTATTTAAAATTAAACTGATAAACATACTCAGGAATGTAACTAAGGATACTTTTTGATTTGGAAAAAATAAACCAGTTGGTTTTCAATTTTAATTTTTATTTTTCTCTTAAAATTTTACACTAAAAATCACTGAGCTTGACTGCCTTTAGTTCTTTTTACAAACTGATAAAACGTAAGTATCTCTCTGTTTCTATAAATTTTTGTATTGATTTAGATAATGATTCATTTTATACTACTTAGGAGCCAATAGTGCTGATCTCTTGTGACTGTTTTAATTTTGAGTTGAAGTACTAAAAGATTACTTTTGTTCTTTCAGTACTTCCCAAACTTATTTTGCAAGTTCTCAAGAGAATTGTAAGGAAAACTGAATGACCCAGTGATGTCAGCCCCTTCGTAATAATTGAAGTAAGAGTTCTACTCCTCTTATTTCTCTTAAGAGGACAGTTTGGCAAGCGAAAAGAGGAATATCTCAAACAATACCAAGGCAGATAATGGGGTCTGCGGGTTTTGTTCCCCTTTTCCTTCCTCGGCTTTCTTTTCTCTTAGGCATCCAGTGCAACGGTGACTCTGTCCTGACTTCATTTCACTTTTTTCTTTCAGCCCCTAATTAGGGTCACCTAAGCCCCCTGCAGATGCACCTTCTCAGCCGAGGTCTCTGTCTGAAACTCAAGAACCTTGTACCTATGATGTGTTAGATCAGCTTCATCCTGGCTTAGCAGCCAGGGCCCTGCTCTGCTTCTCCTTGCCCTATGCCTTCAATCTGTGCCTTTAATGTTCAGTTTTATCTGTTGATACCTTCCATTCCCTTTGCAAAATTCACCCAGTGGTCCCCGTGGCTATCTGAATACTGGATTCTTATGGCTGGTAGATTACGCTTTAGTATACTAGCTACAATGTCTGTTTTCATCAGGGTGTGTGTGTGTTACTGGGGATTGAACCCAGAGGCATTTTACCTTTGGGCTATACCCTCAGCCCGATTTTATTTCTTACTTGGAAACAGGGTCTTGCTAGGTTGATGAGAGTCTCACTACTTGCTGAGGCTGTCCTCGAACCTGCGATCTACCTGTCTCAGCCTCCCAAGTACTGGGATTACAGGCGTGCACCACCACGCCCGGTTTTTCATTAGTTTTTTAATGCCAGTTTTACTTACTATAATGATACAGTTTATTTAGATATTAAATAAATTGATGAAAATTTTTAAGTTATTTTCATTAAAATTAATTTGAATGTTTTGGAAAGACCCAAAGATGAGTTGGTTGTGGATGAGTTGTGGATTTCTGAGTTAGTTGTGGATGAGAGAACTAGAAGAGTTTGGGGTAAAAAAAAAAAGCACTCTATAAAAACCTGGAAAGATTTTGTATTTTTTGTTTGTTTTTCATTGCTTGGATGGAACCTAGGGCCTCGCACATAGTAGGCAAGTGCTCCATCACTGAGCCACACCCCTAGCCCTTAAGATCCGGTACTTTTCTAAGCATCTCAGTTCTCACTATATTAAAGTCACAGGGATGCATCCTTGAAGAAAAGGTTTGGTCCTGAATCAATGATTAGCTAATGAAAGTACAGTTATGTTTTAACCTAAAGTGTTCAGTATGAATTTTTCCACACACATACTGTATTGGCCATTTTCTTTTTTTTTTTTTTTTGCAGTACCAGGGATTGAACCCAGGGGCTTTCTACCTCCAAGCTACACCCCCGACCCTATTTTTTATACTTTATTTTGAAACCAGGTCTCACGACGTTCGAGGCTGGCCACGAACCCGGATCCTCCAGTCTCCGCCTCCCAAGTACTGGGGTTACAAGTGTGCGCCACTACGCCCAGCTTGTATTGGCCATTTTCAATGAATCACCAATGATATTCCTGTTCACTTTGGATAAAGCTGGTTTTTGCTTTAAGTTATATAATAAAGATACTGAAGCAAGTTGTGATTAAATAAGTCTCACAAGCCAATATTGCCAGAGTGTGTACGCCTTCAGTCTCTGCATCTGGGAGGATTCGAAAGTAGCTAAAGATGGCTTTGTGCTCGCACACCTCCGTAGTTGCCACTTGAGCATCAAGTCGCGAGTTGTGTTAATTTGCCTCACTCTTCCAGTCCTCCTAAATCTGGAGTCTTGCTTTTGAATCTGTGTTGTGCTCCTGTTGCTTGAGTAGGAACCTGTTGTTTTAATGTCTACTTGCCTGGACTGCTTTTGTGTATTTTCTGGAGCCTTCTCTAAATGACTTGCCCAGGTTAGCTTCCACCTCTGACCATCCATGATCTGTCTCAAGTCAAACCCTGATTCTGATAACATCTTAAAAACATCACCATTTTACATACTTAAGTCGGGAAACATTATGGGAAATATTATCTCCTTTGTACATCGTTAAATTGGCAATAATAATAATAATAATAATAATAATGTTTTTATTGAGACATACTGTGCATTTTCAAAAGTATATGGAAGATAGATCTTCATAAATATCATAAGATAAACTGACCCATGGATCCTTGTTGTCTTTAGGAAATTGAAATTTCTCTCCCTGGCAATCATATTCCTTTATAGTAGGGGTCAGCAAACTTTCTGTAAATGATCAGATAGTAAATATTTTACGTTTTGCAGGCCCTATGGTCTGCCATTATAGCAAAAGCAGCCATAGCTAAAATGTAGACAAATGGACATATCTGTGTACTGGAAAACTTTACTGGTAGATTTTTTTTTTTTTTTGCGGTACCGGGGATTGAACCCAGGGGCGGTCTACCTCCACACTGCACCCCCGGCCTTATTTTTTATACTTTATTTTGAAATCGGGTCTCACGAAGTTGCGGAGGGCCTCACTAGGTAGAGAGAGAGAGAGGGAGGAGAGAGAGAGAGTGCGCGCACACGCGCGCGGTAGGCTGGCTGCGATCCCGGATCCTCCCGTCTCCGCCTCCCAAAGTACTGGGATTACAAGCGTGCACCACCACGCCCGGCTACTGGTAGATTTTGACATGTTAATGTCATATGACTTTCATGTCACAAAGTATTCTTTTTATTTTCAACTATTAAAATATAATTATTCTTATATTCTTAGGTTGTAGGCTTTATATAAACAAGCAGCAGACCAAATTTGGCTCAGGAGCATAGTTTGTTGGCCTCTACTTTTGACCTCCTCCCCTACTAATCCAGCCATCCATGTCTAAGTGAATGTTTTTGTCATCTGCACTATCTAGTTCATCCCAGCCATTCTCTTAAAATCACAGAATCCAACTGCATGGACAATTTGCTATGTGAATTTCAATAATTTAGTTGCCCTAGTGTCACTAGAATATATATTACCAATTTGGGATACAAATTATAAAATGGACTCTTACCTATGTAAATTTAAATTTATACTATTGGAAGTAGTAATCCACAAGCTTTCATGGTGGTTCCCCGACTAAACTTATGGTGATTGAAGACCTTTGGTTATTCTTCCTTTTTTTGTTAATATAACTTTCCAGATACTTAACCAGCTTAAAATTACTCTAAATTTTAAGGGTTATAATGTAGTACAGTATGTCGGTCAGAAAATAACTCTATTGTGAGTGTGTTAGTGTTGTTAAAAGCCATTTATTGTTGCCTATGTGATGGTAGCTTGCAGAATCAGGTATTTAACTCAACCAGCACTTACTGAGGTGTGCTCCGTATGAGGTGCTTTGGGAACCCTGATGCTGATGACTTAGACATAGGCACTATCTTTAAGGAGCTCCTCTTAGGATAAGTATTTGAAAAATATATCTTGCCAGATCAAATGAGGTAAGTTCTAGAAAAAGCAATAAAATGGGAGCACAGATAAGTGCTAGGTTAGGGTAGAGAGAAGTATTTATTCATTGAATTTGGTCCCCCCAACTTTGAAAGTTTCAAACCTACAAAACAATTGGAAGAATATAGTACAGTGAGCACCTATATCCCCACACCCAAAGCAGCTCCAGCATTTGCTTCATCTCTGTGTGCATGACACATAAAAGTGCATGTGTGCGTCTGTGTGTGTGTGTGTTCTGCTAAACCATTTGAAAGATTTGAAACATCATGACATTTTACCCCCAAATACTTCAGTATGAATTGTCTAAGAACAAGGATAACACCGTTATCACTCTCAGGAAATTATTACTCTTGTAATAGAGCAGCCAAATATACAGTTCATGTTCAGATTTACCAGTTGTCTCAATATTGTCTTTGTATCATTGAACCTAGAACTGTATAGTTGCTTTTAGGTTTTCTCAACATTGACATTTTTGAAGACTGCAGTGTCCCATGGTTAGGGTTAGGGTCAGGGTTAGGGTTAGGGTTTGTCTGATTGTTTCTTGATAATTTTATTTAGGTAAATCATCTTTGGCAGGAATACTACCCAGGTGATGCAGTATCAGTCTCAGGACATCACATCAGGAGTCTTCTATGTCAGTTTGTCCCAGTGTCTGATGTGAAGCCTGTTCACTTGCTCTATCAGAGTCTCCACGGTAATGCTGCTTTTACCTTGTGCAATTAAGTCATTCATCTATAGGTTTATACCTTGAACTGAATGTCTTGTTCCCCACAACCTTTTACCAGAGATGGAATCTTTATTGTTTTCAGAATTTTTAAACAATTCCAATTGTTTGTAAATATTTGAAATGTAAATATGTATGCATTCTCTTAATGAAATGTTAAAAGATGGACTATAAATACTTTCCCTCATAGAATATAAATATTTTTAGTTACCATTTTATCAGAAGGAAGCATAGTGAAGTTGTAGTTCCCAAAGATGGAAGAGCTGAGTTCCAATCTTGATTCCAGGCCTTATTATACGTACAGCTCTTATAAGCCTCCATGTCTTCATCTGTTAAACAGAGACAATGATCACTCCTTACAGACTCATTGTGAGGATTGATGAATTAGCACATGTAAAGCATGTAGTGCTGATAAATCATAGCTTATTTTATTAGTACTAAAATTATTTAATTATATATCATCTTTACTAAAAATTTGTAACTTCAAAGTTATAGAAATTATCATGTTTACTAAAAATTTGTAACTCCAAAGTTGTAGAAAGAAATTAAACATTTATTTAGTTATTTTATTCAAATTTTATGCTCCCAATTCATCTGATTTATTCTAGTTTTTAGATTTTTTTTATGTGCCCTGTGCTAAGGCCAGATATTTCGCTTTATAAAAGACCTTTGGGAAGCTTAGGTTTGATCCTGTTTTGTGTGATTCTTTGTAGTATTGGTGGAAGTGCTTCATGCTATCAGGGCAGAAAGATGAGACTCAGGTGCTCATAGATCCTGCTATACACCAAGACTAAAGTTAAATAACTGGATTCAAACTTAGTCAGTGATAGATCTTCAACTCTCTGTCACTCATAAGCACACAATGAATTCTGAGGACAGTTAAACCGCCTCTAATAAATAGTCTCTATGAAGATAAAAAGAAGTTAGCAAGCACAGAAGCTATCATAAACTGCTAGGATTGTGTTGAGAACACTCAGGAGACAACTTAAATTGGCTCTCACTGGCCAGAATGTGAACAACTTGTGTCAAAAAGGATAACAACTGCAGTGGGTTCAGACACATCAAACATCTTCAGATCTGTGCGCTCATGATACTAAAAAAATGCTGCTAGAATGTGTGCTGTGTACCACCTGGATTTACCTAGACGCTGCATTCCCAGCATCTGGGCTTGTGGATCAGCACCTTCCAAATATACTCTACTCTCCACACTTAAGCTCAGAACCCTAGCCGGCACTGTGACTAACACCAAAACTCAGGCTCTCCACACTAGTCATTTGTCAGAAGTATACTGTCCCACTCTGGGGGTTGTAGATTTTAGCTTCAATTTTATTTTTGCTATTTCCAGAGACTTTTGATGTGGTAAACTAATAATTGTACTATTTTAATTTCTCCAAAATGTTATTGGATAGAAAGGTGATGACTGGCTCCTTAAAATTATAGGGAAAAGCATTTTTTTGTATGTGAAGTCCAAGATAGATGCCATTATAGAACTTCATTTTAATGACGTAGCCATTGAAACCTTCATATAAATACATTTATTTATATATTTTACATTAGATGTATTTATGTAATACTTTCAAGCTCTGTATGAAAACATTAAAAATCCTTATGTCTTAAAGATTTTTTTTGTGTGTTTGAGGCATATGTGGTTTTCTAATGGGCTAACAAATGGTCATACTTATAATATGTACAGAGACAATGAATGCTATGATCTTAAGGATCTTTATCACTCTAAATCTATGCTAACAGTGTGGTTAGTTGGGTTTGGACAAATTATGACGTTTTTGACTGGATGTCTTAGAAGGATTGAAGAACCAATGTGTCCCAAAGTTGTCATCCAAGATCCTTTGGTGTTTGTAACAGTGTATATTTTTCACAATACTTTAACGAAAATTCTGTGAAATGGACTTGACTTGCTCACCCTGTGAATATTGTGTTTAAGTTAAAAGTGGTCATGTCCTTCATAGCTAATCAATCATGTAGAAGGGAGGAAATACTCTATTAGGTGTCTTTGAACTTGCTAAAGTATAGCTACTCCACAATAACCGATCTATTAACTCTCCACTACGTCCTTCCTTGCAGAAACACACAGAATGCTGATGACATCCAAGGGGATAGGATGTAAATTCCACAGGACCCCTACTGCTGCACATTCAAGGGAGGAAAGGTTATCCTTAAATTTGAAGTATTTAAGTCATTTGTGATGAATTTTCCATCAGGCAGAAAAAAAGGATTGATTACCAATGATCACACCCCTGGGATAAATACGTGCTTATAGCTAACTTTTTATTTTCCTCAGGGGTATAATTAAACAGACCTTTACGATTAAGGTTTTCAGGCATTGAAAAATGTTTATTGTTTCATATTCTTGAAAAAATAACAGTTCCAGTTAGAGATGTCGTCAGTTAGAGACCGCTTACTGACTTAATTAAAGCCGTGTATTTGTTGGGAACTATTTTTTAGTATTTGCTTGATTCAGGGTATATCATTTTTTAAAAGAACATCAAAAAGTAAAACCAAGAATTTGTTTCTAAGGGTACCGATCCTAAGTGATTCTAATGAGGCAAGTCTTTGTGAGCAGGCACACAGGACAGTGCTGATACAATTTAGGTGTTTGTTCTCATGTCTCAGTGTTGCTTAGTATTAACATTTGAAGTTCTCACCATGCCTTTACTAGTAGTTAGCCTTGACTAAACCACTTGGTTTTTCTGTCTTGCCTTTCCTCCTTTAAAAAAAAAATTAAATTAAACTGAATACTAACTAGGAAGGTGTGAGGCTCACCTAGTTTTAAGATTTTCTCATTCATTCTCTCTTTTTAAGAAATGTGATTTGACTTAATTCAGTTTAATTTCATAAATATTCAAAAAATGTTGAGAACTCAGTCCTACAGAGAATCCTAGGCACAAGGAGTGCCAAGAAAGGATGTGCTCCCAGCTTCTTGGAAACTCCTTTGGGATTTGGGGAGGAAGGGGCGATGTTGCAAAAGTAGGAGAAGCACAACATGTGAACAGACAACTCCAAAAGCTTGTGCGAAGTTCCAGAACAAACTCCTATGGGAATACAGATGGTGTCTCCCAACGCATTCGCCTGGCCCTGTCTCAGTCAGCTGCCCTGTTGTGCTCTTGTGCTTGTCTCTACAGCCTTTGCCATGCTTTGTAGTAATGTGTTTCTGTGTTACTATTTCATTAAAGTCGGCCTCCTCTTGGAGACCAGAAGATCTCTAAGATCTGAACCAGGTAGTATTACTGTTCTCCATAACATGCCCAGGACTGTAGCATGGAGCCTGGCAGGTGGCGGCATTTAATAATGATGTGTTGTGTGAAGGAGTGACGGTGCAGGGCATGGCTCAGCCTGGGGACAGGAGCAGTTGGTGGTGAGGTGAAGCTGAGTCCCAGAAAGACTTGGTAAAGAAAGAGTAGACAGAATTCAGGGTCAGTTTTGGAAGTGGAATAGGCAACGGAGTAACTACCCGGGCAGAAGATAACCTGTGCCCAGCTGTGAGTGCCCTGTGGGGAGTGTTGTGCTGTGCACTCAGGAACATCCCTGGTACCTCTGAACCTGGGAGCTTTGACAAGGTCTGTGCATCCATGTGCACGCTGTGGCTGCAGACTGAGGAAATCCACCTGTGAGCCTGGTTCTGTTGTGAGTAGTAACATCCAGACTCATTTAGAAATAATGTTAAGTTTGGGGTGGCTTTTTTCTTTCTTTTTTTTTTTTTTTGCAGTACTGGGGATTGAACCCAGGGGCGTTCTACCTCCGCGCTACGCCCCCAGCCCTATTTTTTATACTTTATTTTGAAACCGGGTCTCAGGAAGTTGCGGAGGGCCTCACTAAGTAGGTAGAGAGAGAGAGAAACAGGGAGAGAGAGAGAGAGAGCTGAGGCTGGCCGCGAACCCGGATCCTCTGGTCTCCGCCTCCCAAAGTACTGGGATTACAAGCGTGTGCCACCACGCCCGGTTGGGGTGGCTTTTTTCTTGTGTAGTTTCTCATCAGCTGTAACTAAATTACAATATTACATAAAGACCTATAAAATATTTTTTACTTTCAAAAGAGATCCTCCTAATTTACTGTAGATGCTAGTTGGTAAGGAGTTTTAAATAGGAACTTTACGCAATCAGTTCTGTCTGGAGACAGTAGGAGGATGAATTCAGAGGATACATGGAAACAGCCCCTCTCACTGAGACTCCACACAGGTAGTGGCAGAACCAAGGCTTCTGAGTGCCATTTGCTAAACAGTAGCCTAAAAAAGCAAATAAACACTGAGATTAGATCTTACCAACATGGTGGGCATCAAACTTACACACACACACAAGTAGGGAATCCATGCACATGTGCGATCCTTAGCAGAAAGTGAGCTCTGCGTTTTATTCTTATCTCTGCATGTTATCTTCTTTGTCTTTCATTCTTTTTTTTTTCCTCTCCATCTTTTTCAACTTGTGACCTTCAGTTTGAAATTAAATTTGGGCTGTAAGTTGACTCCCTGAATCTTTTCTTCACAAGCTTTCTTTGTAGTTTCTAGAAGAGAAAAGATTAACTCAGGGTTTCCAAAATAAAAGCAAAGATTGTGATTAAAACTGAATTAGAATCTTTATTCTCTATTATTTGCCAATAGTAAAATAAATAGCTCCGTCTTAAAGAAGCTTTAAAGTAAGTCCCGGAGCCTTTGAGAACCCTTGGACTTTAATTAAAGAAACACAGAATACCATCACTTTCTGTTTGTCAGTAGAGAAAATATGTATTTTTAAATTTTCAAAGCTTAGCGTAGCGCACATGGAGTACATCTGTTGGCGTTCAGAATTTGGGGATCACAAATGGATTCAGATGTTTAGGCCCTTTGTGTTCAGTGGTCTCGGCTCACCTCGCCAGCTGAGCGTGGCACAACCCAAACACGGTTTTTGAAAACAGAGCGGCTAGAGTTACTTCTGAAGCACTCTCCTGGGGACGGATCAAGTCAATCTCTGTTTATGTAATGAAGTCAGGAGCGAGGGGTCTGCTGTAGTACTTTGCGGATGGGATTCCACTGGTGTTGTCTTTCAGGGCAAGGACTGGATTTAATAAGCCCTTATTCAGACTCTTTCTCTGGGGGTGCTGCCTGCTCTAATGGATTATTTTGAGCTATTTTTATTTAGGTAGTGTTCAAGCTTCTCTTTAAGCAGTTGGTTTTAGTAAAATCAATAGGTTTATTGTGGGAAATGGGACACTGAAATCACCTTTACCTCATAAAAGACTTGAGCGTCTATTAAACTTTCCTTTTGCTCAGTGCTACTGGTGCTCACTCTGGGGGGGCATATGTGTATTTAAGTAATTTTGTCTTTTTAGTATTTAGTATTTAAGTAATTTTGTCTTTTTATATTTTAATTTGACGTTAGCTTTCAAAATAAACTGCTGGTTTAGCTTCTCAAATACTCATGAAATCCTTCCTATTTTACAAAATATTTATAAAGTATTCTTGAGAGTGAAATCTCATAAAGATCTTTGATTCAGGACCAGAGTTCAAAGGAAAGTCCGTTTGGTTTTGATTTGAAAACTGTAAAAACAAAATACCCTCAAAATGGCAGGGTGTGAATTGGTAACTTCAATTTTATTGCAGTTTGCCAAGCCCATCCCCAGATGTTTTCAATTAAAAGCCAAGAATGCTAACTTGGGTGAATATCATATGAAAGCATTTCTTTACTTTTCTCTGATTTTTTTCCCAAGAAAAAATAACAAAGTTTCAACTCCTTTAACTTTAATTAAAGAAATAACTTCTCATTTGTGTTGTTTAAACTTATACAAAGAAAAATGTAATATTCAAAAGGAATGTTTATCTTGTCAGCTTTGCAAACACATGCAGTCCTGAATACGTAGGGATTCACATATTTCTTCTTATAAAAGCCAAAAAAAAGAAAGATATTTAAAAGATGTTATAGCCCTTTAGAAATTAAAATCACATATTTCTGGGTTTGCTATAATCAAAGAGTGGACCTTTTAAATACTACGAATCTGTTTAAAAAGGGATGGTTAGTCATTTCAGTGTCTTCTTTAGAATTTTTCTAGGGCATTTTCCATTATAATGTAAATAGTAAATTTTTCTTTTATTTCTGATCAGTTGTTTGTTCAATTGTAAGAAGTACTTTGATGGAAATCTAGGAAGACAGAAGATGTAATAAGATAAAAGAAACAGTAACTTTTTTTTAAAACCATGAGTTTTACAATATTTCTCCAGATAATACCACATTATAGATGGATCCATTCATGAACTTGAAACTTGTTTCAAATATATCATTCTGTATTAAGAGGAAAAATACTGATAATAAATTTGAATTTATGGAATTTGGCATTTGTTCAGAGAGAAGATGGAGTTACTCTTTACAACAAATCTAACATTAACATTTTGAATGTAAAGCTAAAGATAAATTTATTTTGAAGCTTCCCCAAACCATGGAGACACAGGACCACCTACTAGCTGTAAAGATGAAACAGTTGTTTCTCTTTTCATCTGCTATTTGGTGACTTTCCGATGGCCATGTACTTGGGAGCTCAGGAGGGGAACAGCTATGTGGGTCTTGGATCAGTATTTGCTGTTGGTGAGTGCTCCCCCACCCCCAACATGATGCTACTTAGTCTTGAAGACACACTGCAGACCGGACCTTTTCTGCTACTAGTTCCTTCTCCGAACTTGAGTTCCACCAACAGCCTGTGTGCTGTCCTCGTTGCTCTTCCCAGCATTGCTGTCTGGGGCAGCTCCTTTGGGTCTCCCTGCACCCTGCGCCATGGTTCACATTCACCTCTGGCTGTGAAAGTCACTGGGGCATGAATGCCTCCTCCCCCCTGCAGATAGTGAGCACCTACCAAGGGCCATTTCATCTTCCTGCCCTGGATGTCACACACAGTCCTAGTGCATGTTGAATGGGCTGTGATAAGATTTTTGAAAGTTAATTTGTAACTACTTCAAAGAATTGTGACTATTTTGAGATTTAGGTTATGGAGTAAGAAAGAGAATCAAGAGCCTAGTTCAGAGTTCATCACTACTGTTATATAGATATCATTTTATCTGTACAACAGAAATAATGTCTGTTTTCATTGCTTTGTTATTAGGAGATTTTTATACTTTTATTAGTGCATTGTAAGTATACATTGTGGTGATGTTCAGAGTGATAAAGACACACACACAGCACGGGCTGTATTTACTTGCACATCCCCCCACTCCTCCCTACTTGTACATGTGAGATTGGTAGTGATACCTTCATATATGGACATAACATTATTTGAACTATCTCCTCCTTTTTCCTTTCTTTACTTCCCTCCTCCAATCCCCTTCCACTACTCCACTGATCTCCTAATTTATCTAAAGTGCCTTATGTTTCCAATTTTCTCTTTAGCTTCCACTCATGAGAGAAAACATACAACCCTTAACTTTCTAAGACTGGCTGATTTCACTTAACATAATACTCTCTAGTTTCATCTATTTTTCTGCAAATGACATGATTTTGTTCTTCTTTATTGTTGAATAAAACTCCATTGTGTGTATATACCATATTTTCTTTATCCATTCATCTGTTGACAGCTACCTAGGTTGGTTCCATAATTTGGCTATTGTAAATTGTGCTGCTATAAACATGAGTGCGTATGTATCACTATAATATTCTAGCTTTACTTCTTTTGGAAAGATACCAAGGAATGGTATGGCTAGGTCATATGGTGGTAATATTCCTAGTCTTTAGAGGAGCCTCCATACTGATCTCCATAGTGGCTCTACTGAGTACTGTCCCATCAGCAGTGTATAAGAATTCCTATTTCCTCACATCCTCACCAGCATTTATTATTGTTTGTATTCTTGATGATTGCCATTCTAACTGGAATTAGATGGAATCTCAGTGTAGTTTTGATTTGCATGTCTCTGATTGCTAATGAAGTTGAACATTTTTTCATATATTTGTTGGCCATTCATTTTTCTTCATTTGAGAATCATCTGTTAAGTTTGATTGCCCATTTTTATTGGGTTTATTGGTTATTTTATTGGGTTATTTGTTTTGTTAAGTTTTTTGAGTTCTTTATGTATTCTAGATACTAGTCCTCTATCAGAGAAGTAACCAAGAAAGATTTTCTCCCATTCTGAAGGCTCTCTCTTTAGACTCTTGATTGTTTCCTGTGCTGCTCAGAAGCTTTGTAATTTGATCTCTGATGATATACAGAATTGTTATGAGGACTGTGTTCTTAACAAACAGGGAGAAATCATTATTGTAACTGTCATTGCCAACCAAAATGGCACTGTTCAGCTCTGCTAGCAGAAAATTTTCTCAAATTGCATTGTACCCCCCTTTTTTTTAGTGAAACTTAATGTGAACAGCTGTGCTCCTCATTGAAAAGAAAATGTATGCCAGTTAAATAATCTTTTCAGCTTTGAGAAGAAAAACTAAATTGACATGAGCAAGTAGTTTCTAACCTTCTTGAGTATGAATCCCCTTTTTAATTTCATTAATTTTTATAGATCTTTTCATGATAATGTACTTTTAGCATTTGGTGATAATTCACTGAATTCCCAAAGGTTGTGAACTAGTCTTATCCAGTAAAAATTTGGTGGAGTTGCATCATAAATACAAGGTCAGCAAGTATTGATTGATTCAGGCATGCCATGTCAATCTGTGGGCAGAAGGCATTATAGTAATATCCACTGTTCGTTCTTTTTTTTTTTTTTTGATGGTACTAGGATTGAACCTAGGGGCATTCTACTCCTGAGTTACACCCCAGCCCTATTTTATTTTTTATTTGAAACAGGTTCTCACTAAATTGCAGAGGACCTCACTAAGTTGCTGAGGCTGTCCTCTAAAATGCGGTACTTATGTCTTAGCCTCCCAAGTAATGGGATTACAGACCTGCACCACCACACCTGGCTCATTCATCCAGTTATTTACTGAGCAGGTTTTAGAACACATTTATGAGCAACTCAGACTAAAAATCCCTGACTCTGCATTCTTTTTTTTTTTTTTTTTGCGGTACCGGGGATTGAACGCAGGGGCGTTTTACCTCCGCGCTACACCCCCAGCCCTATTTTTTTTTTTATGCTTTATTTTTGAAACCGGGTCTCACGAAGTTGCGGAGGGCCTCACTAGGTAGAGAGAGAGAGAGAGAGACAGGGAGAGAGAGAGAGAGAGAGAGAGAGAGAGAGATCGATTGCGCGCGCACACATGCGCACTGAGGTTGGCCGCGAACCCGGATCCTCCGGTCTCCGCCTCCCAAAGTACTGGGATTACAAGCGTGCGCCACCACGCCCGGCTTCTGACTCTGCATTCTAACAAGGAGTACCATATAGATATAAATAAAGAAGGGAATTATCAAGAATGTTAGATGTTGATAGGCCCTATGGAAGAAAAATAGTAGGGAGGGGAGGTGGGCTTCATTGAGAGTGTGACATTAGCAAAAACTTAGAGTCGACGAGAGAGTTCACTGTGGGAATATCTCTAAGTCCAGAAGAGAATACAGTTAGGAGAAGCCCCGCAGTGGGAGCAGGAGCAGCATGTTCCAGAAACCGTAAGGAAGCCAGTGTGGCCAAGGCGGCATGATGGAAGAAGGAAAAGCTGCAGAAAACTAGGCCAGAAAGGCAATGTGGGATGCAGCACCGGGCCATGTGGGCCGTGTGCTGTCTGTGTTTTACTTTGACTCAAATAGGAAGCATGACAGTGTGGGGAAGGGCTGCGCTTTAAAATGAGTTGCTAAAAGATGCAGGATTGCCGGGGCCTGGAGGGGATGATGACAGGAGAGTGGGAGTGACTGCTGATGAGTGAGTGTGGGGTTTCTTCTGCAGGACATTGGGAATGTTGTGGCTCTACATGCTGGTGACGGTTGGACAGTCTTGAAATATAATAAAAACCACTGAATCTAAACTTTAAAAGGGCGACCTTTAGAGTATATGAAATACATCAATAAAAAACATTGCAATAGATTGCCAGGGTTTGCTAGAACCATTTTGTACTCTTTCTCCATATCAGTAGTATAATTTTGCCTTTGAAAATTCAGATTTCTAACTAGGTATATCTTAACTGAGGGAAAAATCTCTTAGTGTTGTTTGCTGTGTTTTCATTAGAAGTAAAGATGTTCATCTATTTTAGAGTTTGGCTGAAATTAATACTGATTATGAACTCAAACCTTTTCATGTACATACATCCTTTACATACTCTTTAGATACTTGAGATTACTATTATCCAGTAAGGTATGTAATGAGATCTTTAACCTCTGTCTATCAAAATGACTGCAATTTTTAGGCTAAATTTGGACTATTATATTTTGCTAAACTAAGATATTTTCCACATAATTTATTTTGTGGTTCTTTTATAGGGTAGAAAATTAGATCAATATGATAATGCTCTTCAAACTATGGTCTAAAACATGCAAGTGAGAAGAATGTCTTTGTTCCTTCCATTAACCAAAACCAAAATTGTATGGTCTCCTCTTCCGGAAGACACAGTCTTTTCTAATAGAAGTAGAGCAGGAAATGTGTTTAGCTAGGGTTTGAGGCTTTTTTCTTTCAGTGTTTTAGATTTAATTTTGGCATTTCCTAGACTTTTATTCTAAGACAACTTAGTAAACTTGATTGAAATATTATATGGCTATATTTTAATTTTTTCTTGGTGGGGAGAGATGTATAATTTAGGTTTTACAAATAGTCTAAGTGGTTTTCATTAGAGAGGAAACCATTGAATATTATAACCATACTTTGAGCAAAACATTAACTCTTCTTTGTCAACTCAGAACATAGAGATACTTAGCTAGTGTGTGTGTGTGTGTGTGTGTGTATGTGTGTGTGTGTGTGTGTGTGTGTGTGTGTGTGTGTGTGAGAGAGAGAGAGAGAGAGAGAGAGAGAGAGAGAGACTGGGGATTGATCCCAGGGGTGTTCTATCACTGAGCCACACCCCCAGCTCTATTTTATTTTTTATTTTTATTTTCAAACAGGGTCTCACTGAGTTACCACACACTGATCCCTGAACCTGGGATTCTCCTGTATCAGCCTCCCAAGTACTGGGAACACAGTCATGCACCACCCGCCTGGCGCCACCACACCTGGCGCCAGTTTGTTTGCTTTATTTTTGTTTTATATTTATTTTTGTTTTGCTCCCAAACAGTTTGTAAACAGTTGCAGAAGTTATAACAGTTTGGTGAAGTTGAGCAAACACAAGATTTGCTCAACTTATTTCCCTTTGAGGACTTTGAATTGAGCAACTGTTTCTCACCAAAAATGTTTAATTAATAATGAAAATTAAGCATTCCATTCTCTATTTCCAAGATTTTTAAAGTTGGCTTTTAACTTTGCAGGCATCATACCTTGAACTAGCCTGCCCTCTGTGGTAGCTGCTTGTCCCGCACCCCCTTGGCATAGGTACCCTTCTTGGTAAGGTCTGTTTTGTTCTTGTTTGGGGGGGGGGTGTCATGAGAAGGTACGGAGTCCAGAACTCATCTTCTAAATTGTACATCATATTGAAAGAACTCCCCCAATATTGTGAGGTATGCCCTGTCAGACCAATTATGTTTTCAATTTTTTTAGTTCTTCAGAAACCTGTGGTAACTCAGATTTCTTGTTTACAAAAAGTCAGCACCCTAGGAAAGAATCTGCTCTTACCTCATTGTTCCAACCTGAATGAATGTACTTAGAGGTTGATTGAATTTTTTTCTTCTTACCAAGGGAAAGTATGTCCAAATCCTTAAGTAATTACATTCTTAATACAAACATTTCTCATTTTCTTACAATAGCAAAAAGGCAGGATAACTTTCAAATCCCTGTATTTTTCATTTGTGTGATGGTGACTCTAAATTGAGCTTTAAGGACTTTGGTCATTTAACTCTCAAGCTACTTAGTTTAGAAAGCATAACATTGCAAAGTGGTTTATTTCATGAAACTCCGCATTCTTTGATAGCTCGAGAGAATATTTGAAGTACTAAAATAAGCCCGTATTGGGAAAAAATAATGTTTTAAACCTAATTTAAAAATTTGATTTCAGTTGATGAGCAGAAGTCAGAATGTATATGTTTATGATCTTTTAGTGATTTAAGCTAAGTATTTAAAAAATTAAAATACCTAACTCATCATATGAGCAGGTATTACCTTCAAAAAATATAATAAAATTTTAGGAACTTTGAACAGTTGTATACTATCACACTTAATATCTTCTTATTTGTACTTCATCTTTTTTTTTTTTTTTTTGGCGGTACTGGGGATTGAACCCAGGGGCATTCTACCTCTGGGCTACACCCCCAGCCCTATATTTTATTCTTTATTTTGAAACAGGGTCTCACTAAGTTGTGGAGAGCCTCACTAAGTAGCTGAGGCTGGCCGCGAACCTGGATCCTCTGGTCTCAGCCTCCCAAGTACTGGGATTATAAGTGTGCGCCACCATGCACGGCTGTGCTTCATCTTTGTACACTCTGCTGCTCCCATTAGCTTGGGAGTCTTCTGGAGGCCTGCACTGTTCCTCTTTTTGTTACCAGCACCTAGTACTTGTCACATAGTGAGGTTCCATTTAATGTTTGTTGACTGAGTGTAATTGCCAGTATCGTTGTTAAATACAGTCACTGGGTTCAGGTGGCTGTAGATGAAGCTGCGTGGGATGATATGTTTATAGGGAAAATTGGGTCTGTGTCAATAGACTCAGAGTTGAGGCCTGGCCATACCATCATCCCTGATATTTGCCCTGCACACGTTAGCCAGTCAGCTTTCACTGCCACCTGAAGTTAGAAAATATGTCATTTGTATGTTTGGGGTTTTATTTTGTTCTTTTAAGATGATACACATTTCTTTTTTCAGTCGACACTCTTGGGATTCTCTTATGTTCTACCATGATAGTATCAAGATATGCCATCCCATTTTAATTAGTTTCCTTTTTCATGTTGGTAATATTTTTGCACCAAAGGTGGAATCCTAGCATAATTAAGAAAAAAGAGGCAATTCTGCAAATGAAGAGTAACAAGAGGAAATTAAATCTAGCAGAGATTAAAATATAATACAAAGCTTTAATAGATGAAACGATGTGGCACTGGCACATGACTAGACTGACATATCAATGTGAAGTCTAAAAAGGGAGCTTGGTGCATATAGGAATTTAGCAAGTTATCAAAGAGGCATTTTTAAATCAGTGGGGGAAATGAAGAATGTTCAAAAAGTGATGTTGAAGCCACTGAGTAAAACATCTGAAAGAAATTAGGTCGGGTCTTTTTCTTATATCTTATACCAGAATAAATTCCAGATGGAGCATAAATGTAAATGTAGAATTATGAAACCATAAAAGTACTAGAAAAGAAATGAAAGTATGTTTTTAAAATCTTCAAACAAGGGTGGCCTTTTTAATTATTGTGCAAAGCCCAAATGCCATTTAAAAAAATGATACCTGGACAACATCAAATTTCCACATGCCAGAAGAATATGTGACATACAAAAAACCCCAGATAAACTATGAAAATATGTAAAATATATTGTACAAACCAAGGATTAATTTCCTTAATATATAAAGAGGTTTTTTTCAATTAATAAGATCAGCAATCTAACAGCAAAATGGGCCAACTTTATGGAAAAGGAATTGCAGATTCTTTTACGCATATGGAAAGATAATGTGATGCAAATTTTTCAGAATGGCAGAGATTGGATGTTTTGATAGTGATGTGGGGGAAATTAGCACTTGCAGTATAAAATGGCACAACTTTTATGGAGAATCATTTGGCACTTACACAAGTGAAAGTTCTTTTACCCTACAATTACAATTCAGGGAACTGGTCCTGGACATATTCACAAAATGTAATATATACAAGAATATTTGTCTTTTGTCAAATGGTTCTGCCATTTTAAACCAGGAATACCTAAGTTCTAGATAGTCCAAATCCTTGCCAAACTTTACCTTAGCCATTGTAGTATACAGTTGTAACTTGTTATGGTCTTAACTTGCATTTCTGGTAACTGGTGATGTTGAATTTCTTTTCAGATGTTTGTTAAGCATTTATATTTTTGGCAAAGTGTTTAAGTAACTTATCTTTTAAAAAAATTTTATAGTGTTCTCCTTGTTGAGTTAAAATTCTTTATACGTTTGAATACAAGTCTGTCGTCTACTATATCTTTTGTATTTTCTCCAAGTCTTTGGCTTGCCTATTTATTTTCTTGATAATTTTTGTGTGTGTGTGTGTTACTGGGGATTGAACTCATGGGCGTTCTGCCTCTGAGCTACATCCCTGGCCTTATTTTTTATACTTTATTTTGAAACAGGGTCTCACTAAGTTGCGGAGGGCCTCACTAAGTAGCTGAGGCTGGCGGAGAACCCGGATCCTCCGGTCTCTGCCTCCCAAGTACTGGGATTACAAGTGTGCGCCACCACACCCGACTTTCTTGATAATTTTTTGAAGGCTGTGCAATTTTGAGGAAGTCTAACACATCAGTCCCCTGCCCTTCGATGGTCAGTACTTTTTGTGTGCTAAAACATCTTTGTATACTCCAAGTTAAGAAAATTTACTCTTCCCCTCCCACCAGGAAGGTTTGTATCGTTAGCCTTTATTTTCAGCATTTTTTTCCCTTCAGATTTTCAAAATGATCTGCAACCAGAAAGGAAAGAAGGTTTAGAATCCCTGCTTTAGGCTGGTGTCTGTTGTTTCAGATTTAATAATATGGACAGTTTCACATCATACTGTTAGTTCCCCCCAATAAAACCATTCTGAATGAAGAGATGAACTGCTTCTGATAAAAAGATAAGTAGGATTGATTGCTTTTGATAAGTATAGCAGTGGAATTTCTGGCTTTATTATACTTCTTAATTGTTAATTCATTTAAAATAATGTTGTTATAGCCAGATGTGGTGGTGCCCGCCTGTAATCTCAGTAGTGGGGAGTCCAAGACAGGAAGATTGCAGGTTCAAGGCCAACCTCAGCAGCTTAGCAAGAGCTTCTGCAACTTAGTAAGACTCTTGTCTCCCATTAAAATATAAAAAAGGCTGGGGGTGTAGGTCAGAGGTATAATGCCTCTGGGTTCAGTCCAATAAATAAATAAAATCATCTTGTCATGGATTTTCATGTTAGATCAGGTATGTAGACCCCCTGGAACAGACCCGTAGAGATGACATTTACCTGCTGTAGGGCAGTAAGACATCAGCAATGTGCTAAACACTCCAGGAAAGTTCAGAACTGGAGACTTGAGTTCTGATCTTTATCCTGTCACCTGCTCCTGTTGGAATATAGGACAAAACTCACTCTTAGCCAGCAAGCATTCCCGTGTCATATAGAATAAAGTCCAAAGCACATTTGAGGCCCCCAGAATCTGGTACCAACCTCCCTTCCATTGCTCCAGTGTCCTGCTCTTCCCTGTTCCTCAGAATTATCTGCTACTTGGCTAAACTCTGTCTTTGTGCTGTTCCCTTTATCTAGATTATTCTCGTTTCTTTCCATCCTGCCCTAGACAGTCACTCTTTTAAGTTCCCAATTAAAGTCCACCTCCTCCTCGATCCTGCCCGCCTTTCACATAGGAATGAATGCTTCCTCGCCTTTTGCTCAGCCGTAGCCTCCATAGCTTACAGACAGATGCCTTGAGCGCTGGCGGGCGTGGCGCTCACGGTGTGTCCTGTGATGCTTCATGCAGTGGCTCCCAAGCAGCTCGCTGCAGGTGCCTTTCTGATGGAGAGCAATGGTACAGTGCAGAGCTCTTTAGCAGTGTTCTTTGTGGTGGGTTTTGCCCTGCATAGTGTTTTCCAAACTCTGTGCTGTGATCTATTTGCTGACCCTTGGTGACCCGTGTGCTGTTTGTGGAAGCAGTTTTGGTAGTTCAAGAGCATCATTTTTTTTTTAAAAAATGAAATAAAGTAGAATAAAACATAACATGAGTAAGCACTGTATAGTGAAGGGTTTGAGTCTAGTTTTATATTTGCATATATGTTTACAAGATAATGTAAAATATATTTTTTTTACTATGAGTTGTGGAAAAAGGCTTGAAAAACACTGTATTAGATTTTAACCTCTATATGAATTTTGAATTTTAATATTTAGAGAAGAAACATTTGGAATTTTACTTAAAAAGAACATAAAACATTGATATTTCTGAAATTTTTCACTAAATGCTTTCACATAATTTGTATCATTGTCTATTAATTATCTATCACATCGCCCATAAAGTGAATGATTTCTTTTCTTCAGCATGTGTTATATAGTTTTTGTTTTAGATGTGGGGTATATAATTGAATTATAAATATATAAATCATTTTTCTAAAATAATTTTTTTTGTGTGGGAATTGAGCCCAGAGGCATTCTACCTTTGAGCTACACTCCCAGTCCGATTTTATTTCTTATTTGGAAACAGGGTCTCACTAGTTTGCTGAGAGCCTCACTAAATTGCTGAGGCTGTTCTCAAACCTGTGATCCTCCTGTCTTAGCCTCCCAAGTACTTGGATTACAAATGTGCTCCACCATGCCCAGCTAAAATAAAATTTTTGAAGAAAGCTTAGAGGATTATCATAGATGTTTCCGTGAAATGTCTATTCTGTTTTTAAACTTTTTGTTGTACACTTATTAATTTAGATCGCTTATAAAAGTATGTTGATAAGACAGTGGCTTTAATTATTATAATGGAATGAATATTATTATCAACTAAGCCAACAAATTAAAACATGTAGCCATGCATGGTGGCATATGCCTGTAATCCTAATACTTGAGGGGCTGAGACAGGAGGATTGCAGGTTTGAGGCCAGCCTCAGCAATGTTATGAGGCCTTCAGACCCTGTTTCAAAATTAAAAAGGTCTGGGGGTGTAGCTCAGAGGTAGAATACCCCTGGGTTCAATCCCCAATACCCCCCACTCACACCCTCCACACACATACACAAAGTGTAATTAAAGACAGTAAAATTCCATTTCCAAAAAGAAGTTTAAATGGTTCTCTAATATATGAAAAGAAATTTCACTATGTTATTCACTATCATTTAAAAGACAATGTGGGTTTTTTCTTTTTTTGTACTGGGGATTGAACCCAGGGGCATTCTACAACCAAGCTACACCCCATCCCCGTACCCCGTTTTATTTTTTATTTTGAAGCAGGGTCTCACTAAGTTGCAGAGGCTGGCCTTAAACCTGCAGTCCTCCTGTCTCAACCTCCCAAGTACTGGGATTGCAGGCATGTGCCACACTCCTGGCTGACAATGTAATTTTCAAACTGGATATTCTTAGCAAATTGCTCACAGCAAGGGTTATATTAAATATTTCTTCCAAAAGAGAGTTAAAAACCCAAATTTTGCAAGTCATCACAACATCCTAAATACCCATGCATCACTGTTAACCTCAGTCAAAGGTGCCTTCTCACGGGAAAGCAGTCACTAACAGGATGACTTTGTTTAAATTTGTGATTCACACCTTTCCTGCAGTTCTGGAGCCTTGTAGCTTGGGAGTTACTGTGTTAGTAATGCCTATATGTTTTTTTTTTCTTCTGCACAGGGTCAGTATAGACCTTCTGACTTGCTGTGCCCTGAGACATATGTTTGGGTACCCATTGAGCAGTGCCTGCCTTCACTTGAGAACTCCAAGTACTGTCGTTTCAACCAGGACCCCAAAGCAGGTATGTTTGGACTGAGCGCAGCTGGAAATCCTTGGCTTTCATTCTCACAATCTGTATGTGTGGCTGTAGCTTTTTCCAGGAATCACGTGGCTTTTTATATACTGTAGAGGGCGCATTAGTGTGTGCCCATGTGTGTGTAAGATAGGGAAAGACACCTCACAGTTTGGCAAAAAGCAAGAAACCTTATGTGCTGTGCTACTTACGGCTCAGGCTTTCCCTGCCAGATTAGTTTTTACATGCTCTGAGGGCTGACACCATTATCTATTTCTTTTACAGCAGTCACAGTGAAATTGTCCATTAGATTATAGTACAGTCATCCATTAGATTGATTACTTGGCCAATTTAGAGAATGTACAAGTATTGACCAGTTGGATGAGTAGTCATGGAGTGGTGTCTGTGGAGGCAAACAGACTATTAATGGATTTTGTGACAGTATTTCTTAACTTCCCTCTTACATCTCTGGTGTGTCTCCCTTTCTGTCCCCTCTTCTACCTCCTGCCTAGTATAACCCCAGCCATATTTTGTTTCTTAGTCTCCTTTGGATGATAGTCTATTATTATATACGGACACTGAAAGTATAGCCCTGGGTTTGACTTCCTGGATTTAGAGCCTGGCTTCATGATCACCTGGCTTACTGTGTGCTTTTAGGCAATTAAAAATGTCTCGCTGTGGGCTGGGTTTATAGCTCAGCGACAGAGCCCTTGCCCAGCGACATGAGGCCTATACCACAAAAAGAAAAAGAAATTTCCCTGGCCTCAGATTCCTGACCTTTAATATTAAGTTAATAAATGGACCTACCTTATTACGCAGTAATGAGGATTAAAATAAGTCAAACAGGCTTAGAATCGCCCCGTGATTGTCATTTTGGTGGTTGTCAACCAAATTAGAATGCTGCATTGCATATGCGCCACAGGCTTTTGTCTGCAGTTACTGTTATTGGCTCTGCACCTTCTCTCTGGGAAAATGTGCAGTTCTGTTCCCTCCCTGCAGTCTGAGAACCACTCAGTTTCCAGCAGTCCTCTCTGTCCTCAGGCATCTGCTGCAGCCTGTTAAGTAAGCATGAGTTCTGTGCTCTCAGGATGGGTTGTGTCATGTTGATGTGCACGTCTTCCCCAGACTGAAGGTTCTTGGCATTCCAAAGTGTGCTTAATTGAGCTTCGAATCCTCCACAAAGATGCCCACTACATACTTCTTAAGAATACAGACATTTTTCTCCTAGCCATTCGTGATCAAAAAAAGAAGGAAAGTCAGGCAAAGACTGGCAGAGGGGGAAGGAGTAAATGGAGAAAACCACATGGGAGCAAGGAAAGAAATGCAGTAATTTTTTTGGTTCTAAGATGTGCATTATTTTTTTCTCACAAATCAGGTTTTTTTCTTACACAAAAATATGGTTGATGTAATGTATTGGTCACCTCCTTGGAAAACGGGTTTTCAGACCAAGAGTAGTACTTGCTAGGCATGGTGGTACCTTAGAACCTGGTGGCCCAGGAGCCCAGCTGACTCAGATGCCAGGCACCCTGGGGTTGACCCCGGGTTTTCTAGATGTTTAGGTTTTATAGTGTAACCAGGGCTTTATCATTCCCATGCCTTAAATTATTAATCAGAATAGGATTGCTTCATTCTGAGTAAAGTTACACCTCATTAATCAAACAGTTGTTGCTTAAAAACAAACAGTAAACTTGCCAGTGGGTTGTGGAGTCAGACCCAGAGCCTGAGGCAGTAGTGTTCCAGAGGAAAGCATATGCTCACCCACTCTCCTCGCTCCCCTCAGAGACAACAGCTGATCTCCCTTAGTGTTTGTCCAGGTCAGGTCGGAGCCAGTTCCTCAGGTAAAACTGCTAAACATCTTAGTGAGTTATTTCATAGTCACATATAAAAGTTTCTGAGTTCCTTCCAATTGGGTAGTATTATGATCTTAAGTTTGTTTCAAACTTCCAAACTTAAGATACAATTTCACCTCTTTTTCCTTTTTAATCTTTTTTAAAGGTCATTTTTATTATATAATACTTGGAGATTAAAGAGAACACAAATTCTCCCTGTTTTATAAAGTTGAAGTGACTGAATATTTCTGTGCACTGAATGGACATGCAAGTAAATATTCATGTTAATGGATTTTTAAATTATTTTCCAAAATAAGTGCTAATAAGCATTTCATGGCAAAGAAGAATTAAAGTCTCATATTGACTGTTTTTTCAAGAACACACTGTATCCTGGTGAGTAATGAGTATATAGAATGTTCTTTTGCTATAGCCTAGTAAGTTACATTTCTCATGGCAGTAGCTCTAGCTCTTAATATTCATTGTTCAGAATTCCATTTACAAAACTCAGAGTAAATTTCTTTGAAAATAGTGCTTCCAAGAAAAAATGAAAATCCCTTTCCATATGCTGAGTCTTTGGAACTTTCAAGAAAATACTGTACAGTTTTATCAGTATTGAATATCACAGTCCAGACACTATTTGAAATTAGACTTATGTCCTGTGGTTTTAGGAAATTAAAATGCAGTTACATGCTGGAATGTGTTGAGCCTGCTGTGAACCGCGGTCATTGGAGGTTTACATGGCAGACTGAGAAACTCCTCTCTTCTCTGGGCCGTTTTACTTTTACTTGACTCCAACTGTGACTCAGAGAAAATACAGAGCTTAATATGAGCAATAGTGTTAGTAGCATGGTACTTTTTACACCAAGTCCTGTGTCTCCTCCCAGCTGTCGTGTAGTTCAGTTATTTGGCTGAGGTACTGCTGATCACCATAGGCCTCTGTAAGACAAAGTGTGGCTTCAAGGAGCATCAGCGGCCGTGTAAGAAAAATCATACTTTTCCCCTCTCCAGAACTGCTGGAGCCTTCTAGAAATCCCTGCGCCCCCTCCTCCCCACGCCCCTGACCTTCTGCTCCCACCCCCATCTCATTTAGAGATTTGGGTTCTATGGTTATTTGCTCAACTAAGAAATCTGTGTCGTAATGAAATCCTTTTCATATTTACTACTTTTGTGATACTGTGGGCTTGCCAAACTGAAATAACTTGGAAAAATTCTAAAGAAATCCATTTGTTCGTAAATAGATCTTTTGTTTTTCAGTTCTGGACTTTTGCCTTTACCAGAGAAAGGGGTGCAAAAGTTTCTCAAATGATTTTTAGGTAAAAGTTTGTTAGGTTGTTTTTTACATTGATAGCTAGATATATAGAGATTTTCTTAAAAATTCTACATCAGTTACTTCTTTCTTATTTTGCTTAAATAATTTATTTTTAAAAATAATTTAACTCTACTAGAAAATTTTCACAAATGCATGAAGCCACTACTGAGAGGAAAAGTAAAATGATCCCAGTCTCTTGATGTAGCAGTAATTATTGTTAATATTTCTATGCTCTCCTCTGGTCTTTTTTTTCCTGTGCATATATATGTATTTTTTAGAAAACAAAATAGTTTTGCTACATGCTTTTATTGTTGCTTTTACTTACTACTTTGAGTTACTTCACTTTTGAGAAGTTAAAAACATTTTTGATGATAAGATCTACTTAGCCCTTAACTTGGCATCCAGCAAATAAATGTTCCTACTATGTGATAGGCAGTGTCTAATCTAGATACCTTACAGGAAAGCATCTTTCAGAAGATAGTCTGTACATTTTGGAGTTGGCTTTAGAGGCCTGTAAACTATTATTTGATTTGGCTCATAATGCTGGACAGTTTATTATTTCTCATTGGTATTGAAATTCTTGACTCCAAATTTATTTAAAAAATGAAACAGCTGGATGTGGTGGCACATGCCTGTAATCCCAGAACTTGAGAAGCTGAGATGGAGGATTGCAGGTTCAAGACCAGCCTCAGCAACTTAGCGAAACTCAACAACCTAGCAAGACCCTATTTCAAAACAAAATATAAAAAGGGCTGGGGGTGTAGCTCAGAGGTAGAAAGCCCCTGGGTTCAAACCCCAGTATCAGAAAAGCAAAAGAAAAAGAAAGAAACTGTACTGAGCATGTGCTATTTCCCAAGCACCATCCTGTGTTTTCCCGTGTTACTCATTTTATCCTCAGAATATAATTGAACATTTTGTCATTGACCTCTCCAATTTTTGTTGCAAAAATACCACTAAAATAGCCGGGCGTGGTGGCACACGCTTGTAATCCCAGTACTTTGGGAGGCAGAGAACGGAGGATCCCGGTTCGCGGCCAGCCTCAGCTCTCTCGCTCGCGCTCTCTCTCTCTCTCTCTCTCTCTCTCTCCCTGTCTCTTTCTCTCTCTACCTAGTGAGGCCCTCCGCAACTTCATGAGACCTGGTTTCAAAATAAAGTATACAAAAATAGGGCCAGGGGTGTAGCGCGGAGGTAGAACGCCCCTGGGTTCAATTCCCGGTACCGCAAAAAAAAAAAAAATACCACTAAAATTTGCTTTTTTCCCAAAAGATACAAACTAATATTTATTCCAGTATTGCTCTAGGATTTTGTGTTCATTTCAAAAGGGTTAATTAGAATAATTTTTATTTCTGTTTTCACTTATAATTATAGTAGCATATACATTTCATCACAGATTGATTAGTTTAGGTTTTGTTCTCTTCTGTACATACTTTGAAATGTTTGCAAGAAATTTCCCAATTTGTCTTTAACGTGACCAAGTCATATGTTATTACTAACGCTATTGAATTTAAATTTACCATAAAAATAACTACTAAATTTTGACTAAGTGCTTTATGCATTTTTCCAGGATAGATTACTTCTAGGATACCTTAACTTTTCAGCAGATGCCAAAAATCTAATATAAAAATAGAAAAAACAAAATTTGTCCCTAGTTTCAATCCCTGAAGCTCTGAAGCTCCAATCTGCATTATTTTATGCTGTTTCGAAGGGGACCTCCCTTTTTTTTCTCTCTTTACTCCATTCTTCTTTTCTTGCTGGCATGGTCCCCTGGCCCCCCCCCCCCCCCGCCCCCTTACACTTCTGTAGTTTCTCTAGTATATGTCCACAGTAAAAGCCAGTTCCACTCTGCCCTCAACTGTAGAAGAACCAGGCTCTGCATGTGCTTCATCCTGGCTCACTTGCCTGTTTCTCCAAGCCGGGCTTCACTTTCTGAATGCTGTGTTTATGGTCCATCAAAAGGGTACACTAGGCCCCAGTGTTGTGTTAATCACTGGGAAACAATGTCTTATGAGAAAGCAAATTTACCAAAACTTCCTAGGGCCCCTAAAAGTGTGCTACAGTGATAACTTTTGACTAAGTGGACATTTTTCTTCATGATTTAGATGCAAAATTCAGCTGTTACTCTTTTAATATTTTCGAGGGAAAATTTGTTTTTAAATCTACATTTGAGGTTGAACTACTCAGAGTTGCAAAAGGAATGATGTTGCCTTCTGGATACTTAACATACACATGTTCTTGTCGTCAGTAAGGATGGTGGTGCTCTGGTGTAGCCAACGGGAGTTAGAATCAGTCATGCCCCACAACATATCATAAAGGAAACAGGCATCAAAACAAGAAAATATCCTGAAAAATCGCCTCTTAAATTTGTGGAATAAGGAGAATGTGTGTTGACAGGAAAAATGTAGAATGTTTCAGTCTCCTAATTTTTCAGATTACTCTCTATCTACTTACAAATATCACTTATATTATTACTATTTTAAATTCAAATAAAGATAATTGAATTTTATCTTTCCGAAGATAAAATTCCCTGTCCAAAATTTAGTCCATAGTCAGTCTTTCATATCCATACTTGTACATCTGTGGATTCAATCAACCATGTGTCAAAAATACTCAGGGGAAAAAATTGCATCTGTACCAAACATGCACAGACAGACTTGTTCCTTTCTTGTCATTATTTCTTAAACAGTATAGTTTAACAACTACTTACACAGCATTTACATTGTATTCAATATTCTAAATAATCTAGAGATGACTTAAAGTATACAGGAAGATGTACATAGGTTTCATGCAAATACTATGCCATCTTACATAAAGGACTTGAGCATCCATGGATTTTGGTATCCATGGAGCCCCCCCCCCACACACACACACATGCTAAGGGACGATTAATGCTAACATCCCTTCTAGAAACTGGATTTCCTTAGCTTGCCTGGTCTTTTAGTGAAGATACTAATCAACAACAATAAGTCTTATAATATTTGTATGTATGACTGAAATAACATTTTACATTGGTATTTTCTTTAAAAATATGAAAATTAAGACATGAAGGGAAACTTCAAGAGCTGTCAATGACTGTTTTCTTTTTTCAAAATGTTTTAAAGGCAATCTTACAGAGAATTTTTTAAACATACTGTTATATAAATTTTTACCAGTTAGTCTTTTCTCAGTAAGCAATGGGTAAACAGTAAGCCAGCAACTGAAAGTTGTTAGAGCCTTGGCCAGGGATGAGACTGAAACATTTCTTGAGAAGCTTAAAGTGCAGACCTAAGGTTTCCACATAGCTACTAGTGAAATATTTCTCTGATCCCTTTCTCTTTCCTTGTGGAATAGATTTTTGAAGATTCAAAATAACAATTCCTCATATAGCCACCCAGTTTTAAATTGTAATTAATTAATCCTATAATAAAAATTAAAAAATCACTTCAGTATCATTTCAGCAAGCTCAAAAATGTTCTACTTCAGAACCTGTATCTAGCAGCTCTGCCTGGTTCTGCTGTGTGTGGCATCCCACAGTGCTGCTTTACTTATTTATTTGCATGAAAACCTGACATTTTTTTATATAACGAGGGAGTTGTCAAAAAGTGCTAGTTAAGGAATAAAAATAGAGCCCATACTCACTGTTTAAATGGTGGCTGAACAATGGTAGTCTTTCGAATTTATGACATCATCAATTTTCAGTCCCTTATTTTATGTACTACTAAGAAAGAAAGTGTCGCCAATTAGACTCCAGCTCTAAGACACATGTGGGTTTCAGAGATGTCAGGTGTGTAAGGAAGTGTGGTTCAGCGTGTGTACTCCAATACCTCTCAGGGCTACAGAGTGTTTAGAGTACTTTGTTTGTGCATGTTAGGAAGCCCATGACAGCTTAAGTCTAAGTTTTAAGCATATTATAGATGGAGTGTGCTTTTTATGTATCAGAGTTGAGGGCATTGATATAAAAATAAGGTCACCATTATTGGTTGATGATAATAATGGAGTTCTTATAATACTCTCATCTAGGTACTTTAAACTTTTTGAGAAGGCATGTAACTACTTTACAAGGATATTATATTTTAATGGAAGTTAAAAAAAAGTTTTGTACTACCCAGAAAACATTAAAATTTTGTAAACATTAAGGGTCTCCATGCATCCTATTTTTAAACAAATTGAAAACTGTGGCTTTATAGTAACATGAATCAGCTTACCTGAAAAAAATTCTGAAAAGATACTTGATGCTATATTTTGGAACTTGCATCATTTGATAGCCAATACAGTGTCTGCTAGGTATGGAAGAACTGACCCCAGGGACAGACGTAATAATCCAAGGGTATCTTTAATCATTCACACGCAGCTTCAGTGTAAGAATGGAATCTCTGCATTTTTCTGCAAGGTACTTTTAGACTGTTTTGAATTTCTTTTGTGGATGTTAATATTCGGTCTCTTTGCACAAAAAATAAGCAATGTTTAACATGAAGGTATGAGAAGTTCTATTTATTTTCTTGTAAGAGTGTTCTTTTATGTGATGCTAGCAAAATGTTTTTAATATAAATATGGAAACTGGGATAAAATTGCTCTTCTTGTAAGAAATGTATTTTCCCAGCTTGAAATGACATTATTTAGGAGAGACTTGACTTCTTCATACGTCTGTGGACCATTCGCTGATAATAAAATGAAATCTGTCTGAAAATAGGAAAGGCATGTTGACAGTAGGGAAAGAATTAATGTTATCTACTTTACTAACCCCTATCAAAAAAAGAAAACCAGAGAATTATTATGAGCACTTCTAATGTTAAAGAGACTCTCTTAGCCTGGTTTCCTTCCAAAACCAGATCCTCAAACATAGGCTTGCATTCAGGTAATTTATTTGGAAAACTTTCCCAAGGAGCAAGAGTAGGAACTGGGGAGAGTGAATCAGGGAGAGAGGAAAGGGCAACAGAAGGATGTGTACTGTGTGACCACCACTATAAGGACAGCTCAGTTCTTCTGAGACCTGTTCCAGTGCACATCTCAGGACAGGCTGCGTGAGGGACCAAAGGAAGAGTCCTTGTCTCCTGGTTTCCATTTTCCACTAGTTGTGGCTGTCCCATTGGGTGTTAACGCTTCTGCACTTTCAGTGTGCACTTTCATGCACAAATGCAGGGCAGACTCCTACACGCATACCAGCTGCTTTGTCAGGAAGTCAGGAAGCAAGAGAGACTGACCTTGCACAAAACCATACACCATAGTTGTGGCATAAGCCAGAGGTGAGACCCAGGAGATAAGAAGCAGCATCCAAGAGTTGTCTAACACAGAAGAGGTGCAGACTGACTTCGCATGCTGCCTAATGTCAGCTGACTGTCCATTGTAAATATTTGATTCTTTTTTTTTTTTTTTGGCTGTACTGGGGATTGAACCCAGGGGCATTCTACCTCTGAGCTACACCCCCAGCCCCATTTTTTATTCTTTATTTTGAAACAGGGTCTCACTAAGTTGCGGAGGGCCTCACTTAGTAACAGGCTGGCCACGAACCCAGATCCTCTAGTCTCAGCCTCCCAAACATGGATTACAGACGTGCGCCACCATGCCCAGCTAATTGATTCTTTAAAAAACAAATTTAAAAAAGCTAGTTTAAATTGATATAGAGGAGCCAACCAAGAGTTAGAAAAATAAATTTGAAGAATTCATAATTATGCCAAGTGCAGTGGTGTGTGCCTATAATCCTGGTACTTGAGAGGCTGTGACAGGCGTTGTCAAGGGAATGGTATAGGTTCTGACCCCAACTGAGTTTCTGTTGTTTCATTTCTGGAATGAGAAACAAGGCAGGAGGAGCAGGTTTGGTAAAAAAGGAGCAGCACAGCAACTTCTATTGTGGACATAACAGTGCTTATGTGCCATCCAGCAGAGTTGTCGAGCAGGCAGCTGGACATGCAGGTCTGGAACTCTGATGGAAGATCTGGGAAGGAGACATAGATTTGGAAGGCATTGGTGCATGAGTTAGGATTCTTAAGAGCGAATGAGAGAAGAGCAGAGAGAGAACTTTGACAAATCCCAGCATGCAGTGATCAAGAAGATGAGGAAGAGCTCAGTGAGAGGTCAGAGAGGTGAAAAGAAGCTGAGAGACTGTGGGGTCAGGAAAGCATCTGCAAGGAGCAGAGGGCAAGAGAAGGGTCAGGTTCTGCTGAGGAGACCTGAGAAGCACCTATTGCCAGTCTTTGCAAAGACCTATTTTAGTTTGGGTGGAAATGGAATCTAAGAAAGAGCCTGTAGTGAATTTTGATTTTGGAAACACTGGCTAGAGAGCTGAGTTTGGGAAGAGGTGTGAGCATTTTCAGAAGCTGAGGAGAGGGGAAGATTAAAGATGAAAAAGAGAGGTGATATCAGTACATGAAGATCTCTGAGAAGATCAAGGGCGCAGATGGGGAGAGTGGCCCTTTCTCTGCCAGGAGGGGATGAGGGAAGAAGTGCCAGGGGAAATGAGGATATTGGTATGGCGGTGGGAGCTTCTTACCCGTGCCTTTCTCTTCCCACAGACGTCAGTGCTGGTGAGGAGGGAGGTAGCAGGATAAGAGCCTTGAGCAGGTGTGTTGAAGTAGCTGCAGACAAGAATAGGAGATACATCTGATTGCTATGACGAGTCATGTAGATGCAATGCTTCCTCCACAGTCTCGCTGCTACTGTTGTGTGGTTTCAGGGTTGAGAACTTGTCAGGGCGTTGCAGTGAAAGGGCTAGAGATTCAGGCTTTTGACAAAGAAATGGTAAGAATATGGGAATGGTATCTGAATTCAGTTAGGAAGGAACTGAAGATGGGATGAGTGTAACAAAACGTCATAGAAAGGAAGGGTCATAGGATTAGAGGTTTCTCTAGGAACGAGAGCACTGGGGTAATTGAGCAGGCTAGAAATGTGAAATGGTGTTCAGAGAGGTCTGATTCTCTATTTAAAGATATGATACGCTGTGGCTTTGGGATTGGGAAGGTAAAATAGAATTAAGTTGGAAGTCATTAAGAAGTTTCTGTAGCAGCCAAGATGACATTGTTTAGTGAAAGCTGGAGAGGTCAGATTTTCATTTTTGGGTGCCATTATGATGTAAGAATAGTGATGTGCTAAGAGAAACTCCTTGCTGTTTACCAAATAGTTCTAATGCTGACAATCCCTAGTGGATATAAATGTAGAATAAAGTGCCTCCTTTGCATCAGTATATTATAGAGAATAAACTGTGCATACATATACATACACACACACACACACACACACATATATATGTATATATTTTGGGGGAACACAGTACTGGAGATTGAATCCGGGACCTCACACATACTAGGCAAGCATTGTATCACTGGGCCACATCTCCAGCCCCAGAATTCAATTTTTTAGAAAAAGAAAATTTTAGATTGATGGTGATGTTTAAGCACAAACTGCAAAAAGAAATAGATTTTATATGTCTACACAATACCTGCACATGTGCATGTTTACAAGTGTTGTTTCAATTTTCTACTTATGAAAATATATACAAGTTTCATAAAATAGTATTTACCCCCATTAAATATGATTCACTCCATTTTCTTTGTTATTCTTGACCTTAAATTGACTTCACAATCCAACTAAAAATCACAGCCTACAATTTGGAAAACAATGGGTTATCTCAACTTTTAAAAACATATTTTAGGTTTTCAAATTTGTGGGTGTAAAAGTATTAACTGTTAACTGGAGTTTTGATGCCCATGAAAATGGTTTTCATTTGCAGGAAAAATGATTCCAAGGTTTCCTTTAATTTTAGAAATTAGTATTCAGTTCTTAAAGTTGCAGTCTATTAAAGTAACATCTCTTCTTTGAAAAGGTTTGAATGAAGACTGCAAATACTATTTTCAATGTATAAGTCTCACAGATTTTAGCAATTATTTTTAAAGGACTTTTGAATAATGTTTGATTGCATTTACAAAATGCTAATTACATTTTTAAACATCTTAAAGTTTCTTTCATGAATTTAATGTATTCAATTTTCCTCTTAATTCAGTTACCTGACAAAGTATTCTTATAAGCCTAATAAATTAAATTTATAAACACAATAAACCTAAATTTTTGTTTAGTTTGAAATCACAGTCTAAATCAATTATTTAATTACACATTTCCTGTTGGAGTCACAAATTATTGCCTACATAGAAAATCTGAGGAGACTACTAAACAACTACTGGAACTAATAAGTTAATTTTAACAAGATTGCAGGACATAGAGCAATATACAAAAAAAAACAATTGTATTTTTTCATATTAGCAGCAAACAATTAGAAAATGCATTTTTTAAAAAATCCACATACAATAATAGAAAAGAATACCAAGTATTTAGAAATACATTTATCAAGAGTCATACAAGACCACTACATTGGAAACTACAAAGTGATGCTCAGAGAACTGAACAGTGGCGAGATTTACCATGTTCACGGTCTGAAGACTCAGCATTGTGAAGATGACAAATGAAGTCATAAGAGTGATCTATTGTTATTCTAATGGGCTAAATTCTGTCAAACATTACAAATACACAGACATAAAAATATGCTCAGACACCATTGTTAATCCCATGTTTTTATTCTCTTAAACATTTTCCTTCTTAATTATGAGTTTTTCCAAGAGACACACTGAAGCTTACTTATAGTGCCTTGCCAGTAACTCCACATCCCAAAGGAGGTGGTCACATAGCTGTCCCACAGTCAGGTGTTCCCTACCTGAGTATCTGTTCTGCCCAGGAGTTTGTATCTCCTAAGCCCAAGAGGTTATATCTTGCCTGGCATTTGCATTTCTTTATCTCCTAAGATGTCTCATCATTTCTATGGAACTCTACAGAGCACTGGGCTTGACAGAATCCTGCATTCCGTCATGTTCTTAGAATCACTCAAATTTTAGGGATATTGGAATTCTATTTGAATTTTATGTACTTTTCACAGTATTTTCTGACAACGCATTCACACTTCCCAAACTATTCTATTCATAGTAACATTACTTACACCTAATACCTAACCATTTCTGTATAATAGCAGGTAACTAGAACATACTGAGTAACATTATTTTAGTATTTAAACTAGAAATTTAAACACAGCTTCTCTAGTTCTTCCACTGTTATCTGTGTGACTTTTAGTAGGTCACAACTTTTCAGCCTCAGTTTCGTTTTCTGTGAAGTAGGAAACTCAGACTACATAGTTAATAAGGTCCTAGTATGTTTTGTGACTTCTGAATTGTTAAGACTTTTTGTGAAGATTAAACTGCTTAAAAACTAGAATGCAGAACATAAACATAAAACATGGGATTCTGAAACACCCAAGTTATGTGCACCAAATTGTAACTCTTTCCACAGTCCTGATGAATTCGACTGCACCGAGCCCTTTCACCCACCTTCTCTCTTCCTCGCAGCTATGATCGGAAGATGAAAGTTGCAGTTTTGAGTGAGACCATGTTGTTTAGGATAGTATTTTCCAAACTCTTGACCATGAGCCCCTTTAAGAAATGCTGACCAGGCATCATGGCACACACCTGTAATCTCAGTACTTGGGAGGCTGAGACAGGAGGATCGCAGGTTTGAGGCCAGCCTCAGCAACTTAGTGAGGCCCTGTTTCAAAATTTAAAAAATGAAATAAGCCGGGCATGGTGGCACATGCTTGTAATCCCAGTACTTGAGAGGCTGAGACAGGAGGATTGCAGTTTCAAAGCCAGCCTCGGCAACTTATCGAGGCTCTCAGCAACCTAGTGAGACCCTGTTTCCAAATTAAGAAATAAAATTGGGCTGGGGGTGTAGCTTGGAGGTAGAATGCCTCTGGGTTCAATCCCCAGTACCAAAAAAAAAAAGAGATAAAATAGGGCTAGGGGCATAACTCAGAGGTAGAACACCCCTGAGTTCAATCCTGAGACAGAAAGAAAAAGAAAAAGAAAGGAAGGGAAAAGAAGGAAAGAAGGAAGGGATGCACTTTACGGTGTGATGTAGAATTCAGTATAGTACAAATGCATGCTGAACAATACTCACTTGTGGTGCACTCTTATGTTAATCTGTTCTAGTTTTTTTGTGTTTTTGAAATGCCAGCCATGATCATTACAAAAATTTCATAATCACTACCACCCACAATTTGACAATATTGGAACAGCGGTGGAGGGAGGGGTCCCTCTAGCTGTGGCACTAACTGTTTTAGCGGTGATTCCTGTGATTGATAATTATTGTTCCAACTATTTTTGCTAAATGCATACTATGTGTCATTGTATTTCATCCCTCACAATGACCCTATTGGTCTTCCCTCTAAATCAATATTCATGAGGCAAACAACTGATTAGAAACAGAAGGGGGTTGGGGTGGGGGTGGGGATATCAGAGCATTCCTGTCACTGGAAGGACCTATGTAAATGACTAAGCAGGCATCGCACAGTGTAGGTTAGTGAGAGTCCTCCGCAAGCCATGGACGTTGTCTATACAGTGCTTCCCACCAGCCTGGACCTGAAAGCTGAGGTCAGACAGAGGAAGGACTGACTCAGGTTACTGTCCTGAGGCCATATTTGAACAGCCACTTACTACCACAGCTAGTTAGTGAGCAGCTCCAGATCCAACATTGTGAGTTCGAATGGTAAAATTCTACTGTTTGAAATAATTAGGGCCCATTATCAAAAACCTAAGTTGCAAGCCGGGCGTGGTGGCGCATGCTTGTAATCCCAGTACTTGGGAGGCAGAGACCGAAGGATCCAGGTTCGCGGCCAGCCTCAGCTACTTAGTGAGGCCCTCCGCAACTTTGTGAGACGGTTTCAAAATAAAGTATAAAAAATAGGGCTGGGGATGTAGCTCAGAGGTAGAACACCCCTGAGTTCAATTCCAGGTACTGCAAACAAAACAAAACAAAAACCCTAAGTTGTGCCTATAGGCAAGAAAAAAATAGTGCAAGTTAAAACCTCTCTATATTTAAGAGTAAAATTGTACTTTTCTGGGCTTTCCTTCTCTCTTGTCTTCTTCATTGCTAGCAGGCCTCTATTCTATTTCTTTTTCTTTTCTTTTTTTTTTTTTTTTTTTGAGGCTGGTCTTGCTGTGTTTCCCGGCTGGTCTTGAGTTCCTGGGCTCAAGCCCTCCTTCCACCTCAGCCTCACAGTAGCTGGGACAGTAGGCATGCACCACTGTGCCCGGCTTGGCCTCTATTTCTTAATTCTAGTGATACCAATAACTGACATATCAAATTTGCACATGATTTGTATTTTGTGTGATTTGTTTTTATGTATGCACACATATAGGCTGTAGGCAAAAAATGTCTTTTGTACATTGGCGAGGTGACAAATTGGTTCTTTTCCTCCTTTTCTCTTCTACAAACTTAGACTTAGGACTATACGGTATATTTTCATGTTCTTATAAAGGGTCTACTGTCTATCTTAGATATTAATACTTTGTATATTTTACTAAGGCCTAGTTTTTTAGTTTCATTGATCAAATACATCCAAACATTATTCCCCAACTAGATATTTAACTGAACACTGTCCAAATCTAAATAAAATTCAGTTCGGTGGTACTACACAGTATCATTGTATGTCATCTCTGTTTTACCAAACTGCACAATATTTTAAAAATAACTCTGTTTCCTAGCAAGAGAACTATTTGAGTCTGCCAAGTGTCTGGATTCTCCATGTCAGCCTTTTGAGGAACAACCTCATGGGTTTATACTTGGACGAACTCTGGACTGAAATGCCACGCTCATGTAGGTTATAATGTAGTCACAGATGCATTTTAGAAATATTTTACTCTAGAGCCAGGCGTGGTGGCGCACACTTGTAATCCCAGTACTTTGGGAGGCGGAGACCGGAGGATCTGGGTTTATGGCCAGCCTCAGCTCGTGCACGCGGGGCACGCACGCGCTCTCGCTCGCTCGCTCGCTCTCTCTCTCTCTCTCTCTCTCTCTCTCTCTCTACTTAGTGAGGCCCTCCGCAACTTCGTGAGACCCGGTCTCAAAATAAAGTATAAAAAACAGGGCCGGGGGCGTAGCGCAGAGGTAGAACACCGCTGCGTTCAATCCCCGGTACTGCAAAAAAAAAAAAAAAGAAAGAAATATTTTACTCTAAATGAACATTATTTGAGTGGGTTGGGAAATTTTAGATAAGTACATCTTGTTTTTTTTTTTTTTTTCCTTTTTGGCTCACTTCACTCTGAATTGCATTGATAATCTCTTGGATGTGACAGCAGCAGAGAAGTTTAATAGAGTAATCTGAGCCTTGGTATTAAGAACTCTTGTGTTCTGACTTCACGTGTAGATCTACATTCTCTTATAAAGGATTCCATCTCTTCCAAAGAGTAAGTGTGAAGTGGGGATTGCGTTAAGAAAGAATGTGCTGGGAATGCTCCATGGGACTACGCTCTTCTCACCTGCCATCAGTACCGGCCTTAGAAATCCAAAGCAAATTATTGCTCCTATGCGAGCTTTGATCTTCATTTTAAATTAATGCCATGTAATTCCCCAAACCTCTGAATTAAACCAAAAAAGTTTTTCTCAGGTTAATGGTATTGCTTAATTTTCCAACCTTGACCTGTGCAAACTTTGAAGTTAGAGAATTAGGAGGGTGGGGGGATTAGCTATAATGCTGTGTGGACTAAGAGTTGTATGTAGTCCCATGACTATAAATTGGACTGTATTTTTAATGTCCTGTTGTTAAATCCATTATTGTGAATCCTTTGATCAAACAAAAGTTATTTTGCAGTGTGGCTTCATTTTTAAAATTAGGGGTTTTGAACATATTTTCTTAAAGGCACCCAAACTGCATTCAAGAATGCAAGAAAAAATGGAAGGTAACCATTTTTTCATTTGTACTTTTTTTTTTTTTGATGGTACCGTGGATTGAACCCAGGGGCATTCTACATCCGGGCTACACCCCCAGCCCTATCTTTTTAATCTTTATTTTGAAACAGGGTCTCACTAAGTTGCAGTGGGCCTCACTAAGTAGCTGAGGCTGGCCGCGAACCCGGATCCTCCTGTCTCAGCCTCCCAAGTACTGGGATTACAAGCATGCGCCACCACGCCTGGCTCATTTGTACATTTTGAATGTGCCAGTGGTACTAGAGTTTGCTTTTGGAGCATAATCCTGGCTTTAAACATTCATTTGTTTTATAACTACACATGTAAATACTTTTAAAAACGAATAGTGCTGTTTAAATTGTGATTTTCCAGGAGTAAGGAGTATGCAGAGGCAAAAAACCAGTCCTTTGTAGCACTTCTCTGTTTTTAGTCAGAATACTTAATTTTTCAAAATCCATTAGAGGAATAATTGAGTTTTTTTTTAATGTTTAACAGAAATATGTTTGGAGTAAAAGGACTGAGCAACACTGCTGTATAAAAGGGCCTTCTGATTTCTGCAGATTTGTGTTGCTGCTAAGCTACAGGTTCAGATCTTAGAAGTACTTGGGGTATAGGAGAAGTTCTTAAAGATTTATTTTAAACTCAGAAAAACTGGAATTTACTTCAGAAAGTCTCAATTTTTAGGCACTTTTGACTGAATCGTGTAGCTGAGCATTGTGAAGACAAAATTTTTCTTTTATGTCTGCATTCTACCTCTGAGCTATATCCCCAGTCTTTTTTATTTTTTGTTTTGAAACAGGGTCTCGCTAGATTGCTGCAGTCTTGCTAAATTGCTAGGCTAGCCTCAAACCTGCGATCCTCCTGTCTCAGCCTCCCAAGTACTGGGATTACAGGCCTGCACCACCATGCCTGGCCAGAATTTCTTTTACCGTTGTTATTTTTCCAAAGGTTCTCTGTACTGGTGATAAATTTTTTCCTCGACTGACTTGGTTGCTGGTTAGTGTACTTATTTAATGACAAGAAAGAGCCGGGCGTGGTGGCGCACGCTTGTAATCCCAGTACTTGGGAGGCTGAGACAGGAGGATCGCAGGTTCATGGCCAGCCTCAGCTACTTAGTGAGGCCCTCCACAACTTAGTGAGACCCTGTTTCAAAATAAAGAATAAAAAATAGGTCTGGGGGTGTAGCCCGGAGGTAGGATGCCCCTGGGTTCAATCCCCAGTACTGCAAAAAAAAAAAAAAGACAAGGAAGGAGTGTTAGTGTTATGATAGTGCCCCTTGCACCTTTTCATTGTTAAGACATGTTGCTTCAGAGTAGGCATGAAAAGTGCAGTGTAATGTGAAAATGAAAACCAAGAGCATCAGGTCATTTGGGGAGATTCACATCAGCAGGTAACAGATTCCATTGTAAACAAAAGTGAATTGAAGCCCAGCAGAAGCTCTGAAGTGCAGGGGTGCTGCTGGACTGTAGCACAAAAAAGAGGATGGGTGGGAGTGTCTGATAAAGACCAAAGCTCCGTAGCAACAGGAGGTTTAAAGAAAACATTTCTTCTGGTGTGTTACCAGAAGAAACGTGGCAGAGCTTATCCTCTGCAGTACTTTTTATCACCTTACAGAGGAGTTAGCTTTATGGAAATGGATTGCATGTTCCAGCCTCAAACCCAAAGACAATAGAATCAAAACTCTTACAAAAAAAACTCAAAAGTATCTGTAAATCTGCGTCAGCAGTTGACTTCAGCCCAAATTACCCTCATCATACAAATCATCACTTGAGCTTTACCAGTTACTGAAAAATCTGCAGTCTGGGTGTGGAGCCCAGAGTGTCCTGGTTTCTGGAATTCTCACCTCTCTGGAGACTAGTCCAGGATGTGAAGCATGAGGCAGGGCTTTTCATTCCAAATAAGCCTAGGGCTTTTTTGATGGGTTATTTGCATGAGCCTCATTTTTTATAATATTTATCATGGTTGATTAATGGGAGTTTTCAAATAATACCAATCTTGGATCAACACAGCACAATTTAAATCTATTGTGACCTGATTAATTTCAACTTATAAAACATTCAGAAATGAGGGAGAATAATCCAAGAATGATTTGAGAATTCAGACAATAAACATGTGGTACTAATTAACAAGAAAACTGATAAAAAGAGGGCAGTTGGCTCTAAAGATCAGTCTTCTGTTGCTTGTCTCTGAAGAATATGAAATTAAAGATTGTTAGCATGAACCACAAACACTTATTGGACCCTTCTTGGCTCTATGTCACATGTCTTTGTGTCCCTGATGTGTAAGGGAGTGTGGAATCTCAGAACTGGGGGTTCCAGAAGTACAAAATTCACGAGCAGCCAGAATATTGTTCTTATAAATATCAGGGATTTTTTTACATTGGAAAGCACCACTTTTAAGTGGCCATAATACAGGGGAAGAAACCAAGTTAACAGTAACAGCTTCAAGAAATACAATTGCTGCTGGATGTGGTGGTGCATGCCTGTAATCCCAGCTACTTAGGAGGCTGAGGCAGGAGAATAACAAGTTCAAGGCAAGATTGGGCAATTTAGTAAGACTCTGTCTCAAAACAAAATTTTTAAAATTGGCTAGGGGATATAGTTCAGTTCTTGCCTAGCATGTGCAAGGCCCTGGTACAATCTCTAGTACTGAAGCAATAAAGACAGAGAGAGGGAGATGGAGAGAGAGAGAGAGGGAGAAAATTGCTGAGATATTACACTGCATTTTTCCAGTTGGCATTGACCAAAGTGTAAATGAATACCTCATGCATTTTCCTCGTTGCTATTTTTTTAAATATTGAGCTATTTTATCTGGGCGTAGTGGTGCATGCCTGTAATCCCAGTACTTGGGAGGCTGATACAGGAGGATCACAGGTTGGGGGCCAGCCTCAGTAACTTAGTGAGACCCTGTTTCAAAATAAAAAATAAAATAGGATGGGGGGGGCTCAGAGGTAGAACACCCCTGGGTTCAATCCCCAGTGCCACAGAGAAACCAAACAAAAACATTGAGCTATTTTGCCCATTCCACTTTAGTCTCTAAATCGTGAGAGCAGATAGAAATTAATGGAAATACACAATATTTGCATTTTAAAGGAAACAGCTACATTTTCTCTTCATTTATTTGCATAAATGATCTTGGAAACATTACCTCTGCTTATTGGCCTTGTGCTCCTGCCATTGTTTGTTATTGAAAATAAAACCTGCAGTGCACGTTGTGATTTGGGTCTGAACAATCTTTAGGATCTCAGGATAACTTGGCTGGTGAGTCTGGGTTTGGAAGGGAGCTCCCTCTGACCTCTGCTCCCGGGCGGGTGAGCAGTACCTGTGCTGTAAGATTCGTGGCTGTGCAGCGTGAACCAGCAGATCGCCGTTACTCTAGTATTCAGAAAATCACCTATTCACAGTAGAGCTGATTGGGGGTCACTGTGGCTTCCCTTATCTCAGCTTTTCATGATGGTTTATGAAGGCTCTAATTTGGTGTTTTCTTTTTTCTTTCTAAAAGTATTGATTTCATTTGCTTATGTTAAATATTCATTTTAAAAGTTTTTGCAAGTTAAATCCCATTTTTGCTTTAAGGCTTGGGTATTTTATGTACGTGAAGTTTTAGACCATTATTTATTAATTCAAGATACTTGAATGAATGTGTAAAGTCTCCACTGCTAATTGCAGTGGATAATAAAGGGGCCTAATGAGTTGGTTTTTTTTTCTTTTAGTTAAGGAAGAATCTTATAAATATCCCCTTCATCTGAAGTAATAAATAGGAATCAAACACAATGAGTTATTGTTTTATTAAGTCAGGTCAGGCTTATTAAAATTTGGCTTGATTGATTGAAGTATTTGGCTTATTATAGCATTGTTTGAATTATAAACCACAAAGTGTAGTGATTTGTCTTTAGGTTCAAAATCAGATAATTTTAAAGAACATGATACATAATGAAACTTGAAAATATTTTAAATTTGTTTTACTTGTGTTTATGAAAATCAGTAAAATCCTGAAATACTATCTTTGCTAATCTCTGGGATTTTTAGGGATGTTTATGCAAAATAACTGGAATTGCAAAGACATGGCCCAAGAAGAACAGCCTAGTATATAGGTTGCTGCCACTTGTGTGACTGTAACAGAGACCACTGACTACCAACCATCGGCAGTTGCTGCTGTTTCTGCCACAGCCAGCACTGCTTCTGTATTTCCTGTGAGCTCGCGCTCTCTCTCTGTCTCTGTTAGTGTATCAGTAGTTGCTTCCTTTTTATTGCTCACTAGTATTCCATGGTATGGACATGAGATGTACTACAGTTTGCTTAAACACTCACTTGTGGAAGGACATTGTTGTATCCAGTTTAGGACAGTTACCACAATAGCTGCTATAAATATTTGTATACAGGTTTTTGTGTAAACTTACGTTTTTATTTTTCTGGGATAAATGCCTAGCAGTACAATTACTGAGTTATACAGTAAAAGTAGTTTTGATTTTTTAAGAAGCTGCCAGACTGCTCGCAGCATTGCTGTGCTGTGTTGCACTCCTCCAGCAGTAAGTGATAGAGCCTCCTCGCGTCCTCACCAGCGTTTGGTTCTCGTAGCTCTTTGTGTGTTTCCATATGGCCAGTGCTGCTGGGCATCCTTACGTGTGCAGATTGGTCAGTCAGCGTCCCTGCCGGCAGAATGTCTCCTCCCATTTCTTTTTTGTTTTCTAAATGGATTATTTGTTTTTATATTTTCGAGTTAGAGTTTTTATATACTGAAGTATCAGTCCTTGGTAGCTTGTCTTTTCATCATTCTAACAGGGTCTTATGTAGAACAAGTTTGTGATTTTAAATTTATAATTATCTTTCTTGTATGGATCACACTTCTGGTGTCTTCACTTAGAACTTTTCACCCAGTCTTTGGTCCCAAAGATATTCTCGTATGTGTTCTTCTTAAAATTTTACAGCCTTACGTTTTACATTTAAATACGATCCGATTAGAGTTAATTTTTGTATGTGAATCTTAGATTGAAGTTTAAATTTTTACCTTTTGATAATCCTGTCGCTTCATTCCTATTTGTTGAAAAGGTTCTTCCTTAAATTGCTTTTGCAACTTTGTCAAAACATTAGTTGGTCATATTTGCATGGGGCTGTTGTGGCTCCTTACCTTCTCAGGACTTGTATAGCCATCCTGCTAGTACTGTGCATACTTGATTACTGTAGTTGTATGCTTGTAGCCTTGTTACTGTAGCCTGTCAGACAGAATGGTTCTTCTATCCTTTTTCAGAATTGTTATTCTAGCTCCTTTGCCATTCCATGTAAATTTTAGAGCAGTCATGCCTCTGTAAAAATTCTTGCAGATTTTTTATAGGAATTATGTTATATCTCTATATCAATTTGAGTTAGAATTGGCATCTTTATTATGGATCTTTCAATCCAGGGATGCAGATGGTGAGATAGAATAGGAGGGCCCAACCCTCCCCAAAGGGTGTTCTCCTGCTTTCTTTTTCTGCTTTGATGAACACAGGCTGTTTTTGCAGACAGGCAAAGCCACCCCAGCTGGTGGGAATGGATGTCATTATGCCCAGCTGGCCGCCACTGCTGCTACATCCAGGGCTGCTTCAACCACAGCCAACAAGCGGTGGTGGCCTGTGGGACCAGCTGTAGGTGGGGCAGGGAATAGGGACGGGGCTCTGTGTCCCTCATGCCCACGGGGCTATCAGCCTTGTAGATGAAGGCAGCGCCACTTCATTGATTGCTGCAATCGTGTGGCCACCAACCACCTCTGCGACTCTCACAGCAGCCACTGCTTCTGGGATTGCCACCCCAGCTTCGCTTTGGATGCGTCAGGGATTCTCCCACAGCCTCCTACGGTGGCAGTGAGGAGCACTTCTCCCATGTAGCTCGTGTGGCAAGTGCAAACCCCACTGCAGAGAGCAAAGCAGTGTTGACCCCACATAGATTCTCTGGGCAGCAGCTGACTGGCACCTGCAGGAGCCCCACTCCTCCGGATCCTCAGCCAGCCAGCCTGGGGAAACTGTTCCATGTAAACCCCAGTAAAGCCCGGTGCAGATAGTTCTGCTCTGCCTTTTTGAGGTTTTGATCTGGAATTGAGCAGAGGAAACCTCAGCGGAGCTGGCAGCACCCAGAGCTGCTAACACTGAGGGCTGAGAACTGGTGACACTGACCTGCACCTCGCCTTGGTGTGGCTTCTGTCGAACTGAGCAAAAGGACCCTGCTGACTGGTAACTGTTGTATCTCCATTTATTTAGATCTTTAATTTCTTTCTTGCAATTTTCAGCTTGCAAGTTGTATAATATACGTACCCTTAGATTTGTGTACTTTCTCCTAGGGAGAAAGTATAGAGCAATAGAAAGGATGTTCTAGAGCAAAACACTTTGTAACTCCCAATGTTTAGGTTAGGCAAAGAAGGGAGAAATCAGCAGATGAGAAAGGATTGCCCTGGAGGTGAGAGGGAAAGGGAAACCAGAGGCAGCAGGAACTTCAAGGAGGAGGAAGTGGTCCTCTGAGCTTACACTTTGATGAGGGTGATGAAGACTGAAATGTACCCATTGTATTCAAGAACAAGGGGAGCCTTTGACCTCAGCGAACAGAGTGAGGACTGGGCCAAGATACACCTTGAAGTAGCTGTGGAGTGAGTGGGAGGTGAGGAAACGCCATTAAGTAAACACTCCACTTTAAAAAGGAAAGAAAGGTGGAGTAAGGAGGGGGCCGGAGGGGGTCGCTGAGAGGTTTTCATTGTTTTGTTTTTTGTTTTCTAATACCAGGTGGCAGAGTCTTTAGTTTTTGTAGAAGTTAGTGAAGAAGAACTAATAGCCAGGCATGGTGGCGCACACTGGTAATCCCATGCTTGGGAGGCTGAGACAGAATTGCAGGTTCAAGGCAGGGTGTGGTAATTTAGGAAGACTGTTTCAAAATAAGAAAATTAAAAGGGCTGAGGGTGTAGTTCAGTGGTAGAAGGACCCTGGGTTTAATCCCCAGTGCAAAAACCAAAATAAAACAAACAAAAAACTATAGAAGAGGGGGAGGGGAGAGGACTAGTAGAAAAACTGATTACAGGAAATAGTGTAATCTACAGAGATTATATACCAACTGGGTTAGCTACACATGGGGAAGAGGATGGATTCTGGACTGGGGGACTTTGGCAATGAAAGAAAGGGAGAGGTGGGGAATGGGAAAGGCTCCTCAGAAATTAGAGTCCTAAATTTCCCAGCAGCTTACAGTGAGTGTATCATTTCCACCACTAGAGTCAGTCTCCATAGAAAAACCAGTACTGAGGCTAGAAAGGTGAATTTGTATTTGCTCCTAAGGTTGATACTTAATTTCTAATTTGATTTTGTGCCCCAGGATATTCTCAAAGGCATTGCTGCTTAAAGGTACTTTGGGAAGTCTCTAGTGTAGTTCCCTTGGAAAGAATTAAAGATCAAGTCAATGTCAGATTCATTGTGAAATTGGAGATAGTAAATTGGAGATATTGTAAGTGGGATTCAGCTTTGTGACCCAGAGAGACTGCCTCTCAGTGCATCATCATGGTGGTAGCTTTTGTGACCTACCGAAGCTATAATACAACCCAGAACGTCTCAAGCTGACTGAACATACTGGATCCCAAAGCAGACTGCCTAGTATATTTGATAATAAAAAAAATCAGCTACCCATGTGTTCACTTAGATTAAGCATAGTATTACCTGTGCCTTTTTTTTTTCAGGACTCTACTCCTTAACATTTTTATTGTTATCTTGATAACTAAATTTCTAAACACTATGGAGCTGTTAAGGATCGTAATATATCAGAAGAAACAGAATGTGGAAATGCCTCAGTCTGCTGAAGTGACGGGAGGTGTCAGAAGAAAACCTAGAGTGCAGATGCAGGGTCGAGCTCCCAGACATTCCCGGACACGAGGAATATGGTGGGAGGCTCAAGTGCGGAGGTTAGCATTAGGGTTTGTTACTTTTCATTTGAAATAATTTCAAATATACAGAAAAATCACAAGAGTTATAGAAAGAGCTGCTGCCTGCCCTTCTCCAGAGCCTGCTGTTAACGTGCCTCCGCATCTGCCTTGTTTCTTCCCTTTCACTCTGCTTTTTTTCCCCACAGAACCATTTGAGAATAATTTGCAGTGTGTATTGCCGGAAAATAAGGGCCCTCCTACAAAACTAGATATAGCCATCAAAACTGGGAAAATAGCATTGATGTATTACCACCATTTAATCCACAGACCCTCTTCAAATGTCACAGATGTTCCCAATAGTGTGTGTGTGTGTGTGTGTGTGTGTGTGTGTGTGTGTGTGTGTGTGTTGCTGGAAATCAAGCCCAGAGCCTTGCACACAGTGGGCAAGTACTCTACCTCTGAGCTACATTCCAGCCCCCAGAAAAATCTCTTATAACACAAAACACACACACACACACACACACACGCACACGCACGCACACAGTAGCCTACTTTCCTTACTTTTAGCCTACATTTCCCACTTTTCTTTCAGATCCAGGGTTCAAGTCAAGATCATGTGTTCCTTTTACTGTCTTATCTTTTTAGACTCCTTTTATCTGGAACAGAACCATGGCATATCTTTGTCTTCCATTACCTTGACCTTCTTTAATACAGTCCAGTTGCTTTGTAGAGTCTCCCTTCATTTGTGCTCATCAGGTCTTTCTTCATGATTAGATGCAGGGCATATGGTTGTGGCAAGAGTACCAGAAGTGACGCTGCGTTTTTATTGCATCGTGTCGGGACACGGTGTCAATCCATCTCACTGCTGACTCGAATTATCATCACCTGGTAAAGTGTTATAGGCCAGGAGTCTCCACTGTAAAGTTAATAAGTATTTTGTTCAGGTTGAACAATTAATAAATATTTTGTAGGAAGATATCGTAAGATAATGTAAATATCATGCTGTATCACACTTAACATCTATTAGTTTTTATAACCGCCCTTAATTTTCTCCTGAATCATTTATTATTGAGATGGCTTCCAAGTGATAATTTTTAATTTAACATTACTTCTATTTTATTAGTTGGCATTCTGTTGTAAGAAAGAGCAGTCATTTGTGCATATTGGTGTGGATTCCTGGACTCCTAGTTTAGCCCATGTATTATAATACTGTTGCTCTCATTTTTTATTTTGAATGTTCAAATTGCCTCAGATTTGGTTAGTGGGAGCCTTTTCAAGGTAACTTCTTTTGATTTGTCCCCACCATTCTTTGAGCACTTCCTTACTTTCTGGCACTAAATATTCCAGACTCAGCTGCTTGTACTTTCCCTGACTCAGCTCTGAAATTACATACTTCTCCTTTCTTTTGGATAATAATATTTAGAAAACAAGATATGAGCAATAAGTATGCTCATTGCTACTTGGGGTTTCATTGCTTCCAAGCCCTCTCAGCAGAGAGAGATGTAGGAAATATATATATGTATACACACACACACACTTATGTTAATTTTTACATTCATAAGTCTGTGACAGTGTAAAAAGACTTTATGTTGTCACAACTACCTCCAATTCTAGCCCAACACAACAGAGTTTTTGTTCTGTCTCCATTCCCATACCTGTCCCTCCCTTCTCTAACAGAAAAAAAAATCTAGCTTGCACTTTTCTCACTCTATATATTCATATGTTCATTTATATGCCCCTGCATGTGGCGGTCTCTTGACCACATAGGCCAGGAATGTTCCAGTCCTCCCACCTGCCCTCAGGACCGTCCCTCTGGCCCCAGCCCCACACACGACAGCAGCAGCACAAACCAGCTTCCCCTTAGCCTTGAGAAATGCTATAATGGCACAGTCCCTGTTTTAATTTCTATTTCTTCTATTAGATTGTTCTGTCCATTTTTAAATGTAGCCTTTATTAGGGTATAGATTGATGGGTAAAATAGGAAGTGTTTATTTTTCTTTTTTTGTGGTACTGGGGATTGGACCCAGGGGCGTTTTACCTCTGAGCTACACCCCAGGCCCCATTTTTTATACTTTATTTTGAAACCGGGTCTCACGAAGTTGCGGAGGGCCTCACTAAGTAGCTGAGGTTGGCCACGAACCCAGATCCTCCGGTCTCCACCTCCCAAGTACTGGAATTACAAGTGTGCGCCACCACGCCCGGCGGAAGTGTTTATGATAGAGCAATTAGGGGTCAGAACAAGTAGAGTAAAAATTTGAGAGTCCTTATCAGAGTTTTTATTAGCATTTTTGCTTAGATAACCAGTATCTACCAATACTACCAGCAATGTGTTGAGGCAGGAGTTGGTGTGATTTTTTTCTTTCTTTTTTTTGCACACAATTGACTAGATTTTACAATATTATTGTTTTCCTCTGGTGACTTTTTATAGGACTTTGATACCAAATTATATAATATTAATTAATAAAAATAAATCTGGAGTGCTTGCTGGTTAAGAGTCTTGATGAATTATATGTTTTATATTTTGCTATATGATTCCTAGGAGCTGAAGTTATTTTTAGTTAACATCATAGTATGAGTTTAATAAAATTAAGTTTTTTGCTCTAAAAATTTGTATTTTAGCCATGCCATTTGAGCAAGAAAATGAAATAAACAGCATCCAGATTGGACAGGAAAAAGCAAAACTCTCTCTGTTCTTATATTCCATGATTTGTGGCATAGAAAAACGTTTAAAAAAGGGAAAATCAGGCTGGGCGTGGTGGCGCACGCTTGTAATCCCAGTACTTGGGAGGCTGAGACAGGAGGATCCGGATTCGAGGCCAGCCTCAGCTACTTAATGAGGCCCTCCGCAACTTAGTGAGACCCTGTTTCAAAATAAAGAATGAAAAAATAGGGCTGGGGGTGTAGCCCGGAAGCAGAATGCCCTGGGTTCAATCCCCAGTACTGCAAAGAAAAAAAGGGAAAATCAAATCAAATAAGTTATTTCAGTGAGGTTGATGAATAAAAGACCAATATGTAAAAATCAATTTTATTCCTACACATTTGTGATGAGCAATTTTAAAATAAAATTAAGTAAGCAATTTCATGTACAATAGCATCAAAAAACATAGAATTATTAGAAATAAATTTAACAGAGCAATGTAAACACTTATATTCTGAAAAATATAAAACATTATTGAAAGGAATTATAGAAGACCTAAATAAAATGGAAAACATCCCATGTTCATGGATCAGAAGACTTAACTATCCAGAAGATGGCAGTACTCCTCAAATTGATCAACACATTCATTGCAGACTCTGTTAAAATCCAGTTGGCTTCACTCTGAAAATGATAGTTAATCCTAAAATTCAGATGAAAATGAAAGGAACCCAGGATAGTAAGAACAATATTGAGAAGAAAAGGTTAAGAGTGTGTGATTCTGGCATACAGAGAAACATACAAATCGTTGGACTGGATTTGAGAGTTCAGAAAAACCCTCATATTTATGGTAATTAATTTTCAACAAGGGTGCCCAGACAAGTCAGTGGGGTAAAGAGTAGGCTTTTCAACAAATTATTCTGGGTCAACTGGATATCCAGTTGCCAAAAAATGAAAGTGGTCCCTATTTCACACCATCTACAACAATTACACGTATTGGTTCTGAATGTAGGATCTGAGATGACCAGATGCTTAGGAAACAACATATTAGAGTAAGTCTTCAGGACCTTGGATGAGGTGGCGATTTCTTACGAATGACACCAAAACCACAAGCAGCAGCAGCAACAACAAAAATAAGTAAATTGGACTTCACCAATGCTCCAAACTTTTGTACTTCAAAAACACCATTGAGAAAGTGAAAAGGTAGTCCACAGACAGGAGTGTGTTTGTAAGCATGTATCCGATAAGGATCTTGTATCTGAATATATAAACAATTTGTAAATCAATAAAAAGACAGCCAAATTAAAAAGCAGGCAAATGATTTGAATAAACATTTCGTGTGTGTGTGTGTGTGTGTGTGTGTGTGTGTGTACGTACATGTGTTACAAGTTGCTAATCACATGAAATAATGTTCAACATCACTAGCCATCAGAGAAATGCAACTCAAAACCACAATAAGGAGCTGGGCCTGGTGGCACACACCTGTAATCCCAGTACTTGGGAGGCTGAGACAGGAGGATCACAGATTCGAGGACAGCCTAAGAAAGTAGTGAGACTCTCATCAACCTAGTGAGACCCTGTTTCAAAGTAAAAATAAAATAGGACTGGGAGTGTAGCTCAGAGGTAGAATGCCCCTGGATTCAATCCCCAGGACCCCCTCCCCACACAAAACAAAAAAACACAATAAGGTACTACTCCATACCTGCTAGGATAGCTATAATCAAAAAGGCAAATAATAGCAAGTGTTAATGAAGATGTGGCAAAATGGGACTTGCACACTGCTGGTGGGGATGTAAAGCGCCGAGCGTTTGGGAAGGGTCTGGCGGCTCCTCAGTACACTGTCTACTGATAGGGAGCTTATTTCACAGATTAAAAAAATGGTCTAGAACTGATCAGGCAGTTGCACAACTCTGTAATATACATTATAGTTGTATTATATTTTAATTATATCTCAGTAAAACTTAAATGACATTTTGCAAAGAAGCTAAGTTTAGATTGTCTTAAGTTTCATCTTTATATAAAATATTCTGAGTGAAATTACTAACAGTATTCCTTATGGAATATGAAAATGTCTTTCATTCTTTGGCATGGATTCACAGAGCAATTTTTGAGCTTCCTACCAAACTGCGCTTGACGGAGGAGCGGGTGGAGCTTAGCTGTTGCTGACGTGGCCGCTGTGCATTCCCTGGCCTGGCTTGCTGCCCTGTACTCAGAGGCTTCCTTCACAGGTTCTTCTCACGCCCCTTCCTCCGCTCCTCCACATGATTAAAACACCTGCTCAGTCTCCTGTCACTGTAAAAGACTCTAAGTCATATTTAACTTAGAACTTCCAGAGATGCATTTTTGTTGAGTATTTCTCTCTCTGTCATACATTTGATCAAAATTTCGATTTTTCCATTCTGTCAGTTTTGCCCAATTGTGTTTAGCTGTGTCTGCCATTTATACTAGGCTGTCTTTAGTAGAAACTATAAAGTACGTAACCTGTTTTCATGTTTATGAATGAATGCTATAACAACAAATAATGAAGTTAAGAGAATAGACTGTTGCATCATTTTTGGAAAAGCCTAGAAAATTCTTAAGTCTCTTTAAGAATAACAAATGACTTAAATCCCCATACGAAGGAGAAGCAAATCTTTGATCTCCAGATTCTTTTGCTTTGAAGGCACTGTGATGCCTGCAGTTCACCTCCTGTGCGTAAAAGGTTGGGGGCAGGTGTCAAGCACTTGCTGCCCCAAAGTTTTCCTTGAAGATTAAAATATCAGGGTCGACACTAGTGATCAGAAGAGTTTGCAGGCTTGCCTTTGGTTTTTATTTTGTGAAATTAGATTATACATTAAGGAACAGAGAAGTAGAAGTTCTTGTTGGAACACATTTCTTTTTTTTTTTTTTTTTTGCGGTACCGGGGATTGAACCCAGGGGGCATTCTACCTCCGGGCTACACCCCCAGCCCTATTTTTTATTCTTTATTTTGAAACAGGGTCTCACTAAGTTGCGGAGGGCCTCACTAAGTAGCTGAGGCTGGCCGCGCACCCGGATCCTCCGGTCTCAGCCTCCCAAGTACTGGGATTACAGGCGTGCGCCACCACACCCGGCTGTTGGTACACATTTCTAAGATATCTCAATAAGCCAGCAGTTTTCTTTGGATGAGCTGGTAAATAACTTTCAAAAAAAATTTTTCCTATATCTCAAGGTCCCATAAAAAAAAGGCCTGTTTTGTCATGTTGGCTTAAGTCTATAGATTTTTGCCTATAAGCATTGATAACACTTGCAAGCAATGCAAGATGATTATAAAAGGGTTTTATAATGATTTGAGATACATATTTTTCCTTTAGTAAATAATAATTTAGTTTCAATGTTTTAAGTATCTGATAGAATTTTTGTCTAGGTTTTGAATTGGCTTTAATATTAATTACATAGTATATGCTAAGAATCGGAATCTGCCTTCATTGATAATGTAACTAAATGATCATAAACTTCAGACTCTTAAGCCCAGGAAACAGAGATGTGTTTAAGTCAATAATGTAATTAGTGGTTTCTGAAGTAACACATTATGCTCACTGATGAGGTGATTTGATTTGATTTTCTTCCTTTATTTGTGTGTGTGTGTTAGTGAGGATTGAACCCAGGGGGTTCTAGAACTGAGTTTACACCCCAGTCCTTTTCATTTTTTCTTTTGAAACAGTTACTGCATGCTGGCCTCAAACTTGCCATCCTCCAGTCTTAGCCTCCCAAATATTGGAATTACAGGCATATGACAGGATGCTGCCCCCCGACATTAATTTAAAATACAGCAAGAATGTGATCCCAAACTCTTGTCTTTGAATATTGAAATGCATCTGTGTCATTGTTAAAGCACTGGTAGCTTGGATGGGGGTTTGGCAAGACAGAAGAAAAATGTAGGAGCAAGGATTATGTATGGGAGCCAATGTCACTCTACTTTGTATATTTCCTTGATATTTGAATTTTACAGTAAGCATTACTTTTATTTAAAGTGATATAAAATAAAAACAAATATGATTATTGAATATTCATTGATTCATTAATAACTAATTCACAGATTTGAGTTCAGTTTATTGAAACAGCATGGGCTTTTTTTAATGTGTAGTTTATCCTTTGTTTCTGTTACTGTATGTCTTGTTGACATGTGTTCCCTTTTTCTAAGACACTGACAGTTTTAGATTGACATCTTTGGTTCTTTGGGAAGGCAGAATTTTAGTTTACATTCCAAGTCTGAGTTGTAGTTAGTTTTTAGGGAAAAGATAAGCTACTTTTTCAAAGGAAACTAAATTTTGTCATTTGTTTATGTGTTAACAGCTTATTATGCCTTCTTGGTTGAATAAATTAATTTACTCCTAAAAGAATGTGCACATTAAGTTTAAATTTATGTGACTACAGAATCATAATGCCATCTTGCCTGGGTACCGAGGGTTTATGGAAGGTGAGAAGCCAGTGTATGGGGCACGTGAGCACTGACACAGGAAATGGTGAGGTGTGAGGAAAGGTATTGGCAGAAGCCTGACAGATGCAGGCAGCAAGTGGTGCCCCAAGTGTTTTGGTGCCCTATTTATAGTCAAAGTATGATCATGGGAAAGCCAAAAATTTGGGACAATTAAGAGGTTAATTTGTATTTCAGCAAATTAACTTTTTAAAAATCTAAGTCTCAGCATAATCCTGGGAGTTGGTGGCAGATTTGGTATTATTTCAGCCAGCCCTCTCATTGCTGTAATCCAAAACACCTGACCACACAACTTAGAGGAAGGAAGGTTTTTGCTCACAGTTCTGGAGATTTCAGGGGTTCATCCATGTCAGGCAGGTTACATCAGCAGAGCTCAAGGCATGGTGGCGGGAAGCAGGGAGAGACAGAGAGCAAGGTCTCTGCTCTCACATCATGGAGGCCGGAAGCAAGAGAGTTAGTGAAGGGGTTTCAAGGACACATGCACAGTCCCTAAGGCCACACCTCCAGTGACCCACTTCCTCCACCTCTCTAGGTTACCACTACATTACAATGGATTTATCCACTGATGAGATTACAATCCTCATGATTTAATTATATCAAACTCTAAACATCAATACATGAGATTTTCAAAGGACATTTTATACGTAAACCATAACACTGCACCCTAGCCCCTGAAAAGCTCATGCCCATTTTATAATGCAAAATTAATTTAATCCATCCTCAAGAGTTCCCTCAAGTCTTGACAGTTACAGCATCACTCAAAAGTTCAAAGTAAAAAAAATAAAAAGCAAGTTACATGCATCCAGTGTACAATGGCAGAGAGTAAACATTTGGATTCCAAAAGGGAGGAATAGGGCCATAGAAAGAAGGAATGGGACCAAAACAGGATCAAAATCCAGCAGGGGAAACATTTAAACCTGCAGCTCTGTTTCTGGCACCTGGGGCATATGGTGGTGAGGTGTGATTTCCAAGGGCTCTTGGCAGCCCCACCCTGTGGCCTGGTTGATTGCAATGGGTGGCATACTCGCTCTTCTAGCCTGGCTCCATGGCTCACTGCTTGCAACCTTCCCCTGCAGTCATTTCATGTTTCTAGAATTTCTTAATCTTGGGGGTTTTCCTTGCAATCTTGGCTTCATCCGCAGAACTTCACAAATTGCCCTCTTTGGGTCTATTTACAGGGATTCTGACCCTGCCACATGTTGCCTGGCTCCTGCCATCACCTCAGTATTCCAGGCTGCAGGCTAAAGGAAAGAAAGATAAAAATGAAAAATAAAAAAAGAGAGAGGCAAAAAAGACATAAGTCAGCTATTCTTTTTGTAAGATTCCTGGAAACTCCCACAAAATACTATGTGATATCCCATTTGCTGGAATTTGGTTATGAGGCTGCATCCAGCTGCGAGGAAAATTGGGAAACAGGTTTTCCTCTCACACAGGTGACCTGTGTGTCCTGATACAAACCAGGGCTCTTTTATATGGAAGAAGAGGAAGACCTTTCTCTGCCACCAGCTGCCACCTGCAGCCTCTGCAGCGCCTTCAGTAGAAGCTGTGGGAACCTGCCCTCCCACGGAGAACACTGGCACCCACTGCCCAGCTCTAGCCTCAACCACCGCGTCAGCCGAAAGCCTCATTGCAGGGATGAAACTTGTGACATGTTGGCACGTGGAGAGGCAAAGTAGATTTCACCTGGGCTCTGGAGAGATGCTGGAGAGGTGTAAACTTTACCGAGTCTCAGAAAATCAGAAAGGTATAGAAGTCCAGTTTTCAATTACTTGGAATTCTGTGTCTGTTTCATGTCCCAGGCATTGTACTGGAGGGTATTTTATTACCTTTGAGGAAGGCTTTTGCTTTTGATTTTTATTAGCCTACTCAGTCTCTGAGTATTAATGCTGTACCCCCTCATTTAAACATACCAATCCAAGAGAACCTATTGATACATAATTTTTGTATTTCAAATTAAATGTTTTTAAATTGGGAACTGGAGCATAGTTTGGCATATGGCTATCTTTGATCTGCGTTTCTTGTCATTGCAGTGGATGAAGGTCGCAGTAAGGAACCTGACCGGCTACAAGTGTTTCACAAGAAAGCCATCATGCCTTACGGTGTTTATAAGAAACACCAAAAAGACCCCAGCGAGGAGGCTGCGGTGCTGCAGTATGCGAGCCTGGTGGGGCAGGCTTGCTCTGAGCGGATGCTGCTGTTCAGAAACTGAAGCGAGCTGTGCACCTTCTGCCCAGGTCCCCGAGCCGCGGCCAATCCACACTGATCCACACTCGGTACCCAGGTGGCGCCTCGGGGAGATGAGACGGTCATCCATGAAGTAGACTTTCTCATTTTGTCTATATTTTGGCTTTTCTAAAATATTTTGTGGTGATGTATTTGTGAAAATCACACTCATAGTTAATATAAAGATTTTGCAAAAAGTTATGACCTAGCTTCATAATTGGGGTTTGTCATTTTGAAAGTTTCTGGAGCAAGATAGGCTAAACTTCCCCAGTTAATATTTTGGGAAGTAATATAATCACAGTTGTGCCATTTTTATTCTGTTAGAGAAATTCAAGCAGACAGTGTCCTCAGCTCTGTTGAAGATATTGATTGGTTCATGCTGGGAAACCTTAAGTATGGGAGGAAGGAGGGAAATAGGTTGCATCGCTTAGAAAGGAAAACTGCCCGTCACTCAGTGTTCAGTAGTAAATTACTGCTACATGTTACATTGTGTAGTTTATAGAGAACTTGGCGACATTAAAAAGAGACCTGTTTGTTTGCATCAGGGGTCCATTGTCGAGGACGGTCCTGTCTGTGTCTGTCCTCTTGGCGTAACTGTTTCCCCTAGAATAATTGTTACTAGTGCTCCCTTTTACTCTTTAAAGTATCCCAGTTTGGACAATAAAAGATGTAATTACCCTAGTGATATATTATTTGCTCTATTTCTAAAAATCCAAGAAAGAGTTTAAGAAAAATATTAACTCCTGCCTTGATCTAAGCTTCATCCAAAGGAAATAGGCAGTAACTTTCCATTCCTTAGAGCTCAGGACACTCGTCTTTGGTTCTCCATGAAAGCTGGTTATTATCTCACTACTTTTATAGCTGTGCCACAGATCACCTAAGCCAGGAGGAGTCACTCTCACCTGTGTCCTTCTCTGCCTTTGGACTGCGAGTGGGGGAACAGGCACTACCCTTAGTGGTTGGAAGCCGAGGTGAGCCCCTCTCCCCCTCATCCTCTTCGTTGTGCCCTTCGCCCATTCAGCAGAGGCACTGGGTAGGTGTGAGGAGAGCCAGCCACGTCCATGCCTGGCCACAGTGCAGATGTGTTGGAAACAGGGTGTAGAGCAGAGAGGGCTGTTTTCCTGTGCTCTTTCTGAGCTGATCCCCTCTTCTGCTGCCAGTTGCTCAGCCACCCAGCCCTTTCCAGTCCCCATTTTGTCCCTCTGTTTTCTTTTCTTTTTTTTTTTTTTTTGCAGTACCGGGAATTGAACCCAGGGGCGTTCTACCTCCAAGCTACACCCCCGGCCCTATTTTTTATCCTTTATTTTGAAACCGGGTCTCACGAAGTTACGGAGGGCCTCACTAAGTCACTGAGGCTGGCTGCGAACCTGGATCTTCCGGTCTCAGCCTCCCAAGTACTGGGATTACAAGCGTGCCACCACACCCGGCTCTTGTCCTTCTGTTTTCTATTGATCCATCTTTTTAAAACCATACTATAAAACTTAGTAGTTTGAATCTCACTGATTTTTTCTCCAAAATGCACTGAATTTTGATAAAACATTAAACAATAACCTTCAGCTAGTTAGAATAAAAGGAAGGATCATAAAATAAGGATTTTAAAAATCAAATGTCTAAGGCAGGTGTGGTGGCACATGCCTGTAATCCCAGTACTTGGGAGGCTGAGACAGGAGGATTGCAGGTTCGAGGACAGCCTCAACAACTTAGCGAGGCTCTCAGCAACTTAGTGAGACCCTCTTTCCAAATAAAAAACAAAATAGGCGTGGGGGTTAGCTTGGAGGTAGAAAGAATGCCCCTGGGTTCAATCAATCCCCAGCATACCACACACACACACACACACACAATCAAATGTCTACAAGTTCAACAGCCATGTAAACTCCTACCTGTTCATTCTGTGTGTGTGTGTGTGTGTGTGTATGAGAGAGAGAGACACCAAGAGACCTACTGTATTCTAAATTACTTTGCTGAGGGTACAGGATTGAAGAGAGCCATTTTCTCTGATCCCAACGATTCTACATTCTTCTAAAATGTTGACATACAAAATAGCTCCTGAGAGCATTTAAGAGACTGCCTTCAGAATTTGTAGAATTTTTTTTCTTTTTCCTTCTTAAATGAAGATAACTTCACCTTATTTTTTATGAAAATGATACAATACTGTAGGCAACTAAAATATTAAAGAAAGTAAAAGTAACCTGAAGTCTTACCATACCTAGAGAGATTTTTATACACACAATTGGAATATGAATAAAATTATGCCCAGCAGGCGTGGTGGCATGCACCTATAATCCGAGTACTTGGGAGACTGAGACAGGAGGATCACAGGTTCGAGTCAGGGGATGATAACTTAGCAAGACACTGTTTCAAAATAAAATAGAGCTGGGGGTGTAACTCAAGAGTTAGAATGCCCACAAATTAAAATTATTAAAACAGCTGTACATGCTGTTTTGTTTCAATAGTAATGTTAGGGATATGTCTGAAGTTTGAGAGAAATTTCAGAATAAGTCAGGGCTGGTGCTGAGTCCCCGCGGCATTGGATGTCAGGTTGATGTCGCCAGCTGCATCCCATCCTGCTTTCGTCTGCATGACCAGTGTATAGAATGTATTCACGAGGGTGAAGAGAAAACTTGAATCTAATATCTGACCACAACTCCAGCTTCTTCTTGCGGAATTCAGTTGGGTTTCCTTAAGAGGAAAGAGATTGGTCACCCTGTCTGGTGCCGGTGTGCTGTCCCCAGGGGGGCATTCTGGGTTGGCGCCAGGCATGCTTCAGAGTGACTTGGGCATGAGAATGCTCCTACTCGGTTGCTGGATTCGTGCGTGTGTTGAGAGTGGAGAGTGCGTGGGTCCTAGTAGTCCAGGTGTGCAAGGAAGTAGCCTCGTTCTTTGGAACCTTCACCAAGTGAAGTTGATAGTGGGCTAAGAAAGGACAGTCTAGGAAAGTGACCCAGCATTGTCATTTGAAGAGCAGTCTAGCAGAGAGGCCTGATTCTAGGTTAATGGCTTTCATCTAAAGAAAGACACATGCAGACCTTCCAAAGACAGTTTATATGTTTTCAAGGCAGGAAGCTTTGCGTTTGCAATCTTAGTGTTTTAGTCCCATCCTGATTTCAAATAAATTTGCACCTGCCTCCCTGTCTTGGGAGCAAAGATGTAATTTTGATTCCCCATGCTACCGTCTTTATTTAAGTTATTTCAGTTCTGTGAGATTTTCGTTATCTTATTTTTGTTAAATGTAATCTGAGCACTTTTTGTATTCTAAAAGACAGAGGCTATTATGAAATGAATATATTATTCATTTGATCGAAATTATTTAGATAAGAAATTGTTACTGTTTATGTTTTCTTTCAAACAGCTTATCATATTTTTATCCATTTCACAAATATCACTTTTGTTTGGTTTCTTAACATATCAGAACCTATTATGTAAAAGAATCTTTCCAGATTTCTGAACAGTAAGTGATTTGATTTTGTAGACATTGTATTATTTCAGTATGAATAAAGAGGAGAAAGAATATGAACAGTTACTAAAATGTATCTGTTGTTGCTAAAAGAAAAGAAAGAAATGAAGTGGAAATAGTTGGGAAATGTTGGATTACAAGTTATTCAAATGTGTATCCTTTCCTACAACAAACCAGTGAGTATATGGCAAAACAATTTGATTGCAGTGAGATTTTTTGCTCTTGTATATGCTTTTTGAACAATCCATTTGATGAAGCTTGAATGGAAAAAAATAAAGCTGTTTCTATCTGCAGGGGCTCTCGCTGGACTTTACTCTAAAAAAACATGTTTTCATTTTTTAAACTCTCTTCATTTTTAAACTCTATACATTTCACCTGCAGTGCATATGCAGACAACAGGGGTAAAACATTGGCCATATGAATTATAAAACCTAATCTTCAGTAATTGGTGTTCTTGACCATCTGGTTCCCTAAATCAAAGTATGGCGGATCCCTTTCTCAGTAATAAAATAAATGTCACGTTAAGCAAAACGTCTGGATTTTCACAGATGAATTATTAGGACTAGATGTTTTTTTCCCCAGAAGTACTTACCCAGGTCAAATGTAATTTTCTAAAGTTTAGTTTACAGAGAAATGTTCAAGAATGTCTCAAAAGTGTGTGTAAATCGTTCTTAACAGTCCACTGTGTGTTGATGGAATATGTTTACTAGTGTTTTGTTTTTTTATAATAAAGACCCCCGTAGGTTGCTGATAAAATGGACCCTATTTTTAAGTGACTTAAATATTAGTTTTAATTCCCACTGACATTTTTTTTCCAGAATGGAAGTAGCTTTATTGTTTTTCTGGTTGGAAATGGACAGTATTAATCAGAAAACATCTAGACACTGTAGGAAAGAATACTAAAAAAAAAAAAATCACTTTTTTTTCTCATTGCCAGCTACTACTGAATACCATTCACATTTTGGTGTATATTCTTTCAAATTATTTTCTACCTAATATGTATGTATATGTATTGTTTTTAAGGAAAAATAGGATCAGGCTAGGTATATCGTTTCATATTTTTCATCTATTCAATATATTTTGAATGACTTACTATATTGTGAACATGAAAATAAATGAGGAATATGATCATTGTAATGCCTACATAATAATCAGGTTTTTGCAACACTTGGTGCTGTGGACTGAATGTCTCTCTCCAGAATGTATACTCAGTGTTGAAATCCTTTCCTCTGCTGTGACAGTCTTAGAACGTGGGGCCTGTGGGAGGTAATTAGATAATAAAGGCAGAGCCTTCATAAATGGGATTAGTCCCCTTATAAAAGAGGCCTTGGAGAGCTCCCTCGCCTGCAATCTTGTGAGGACACAGCAAGTCTCTATCTATGAACCAGGAAGCAGCCCTCACTAGACCCCAAATCTGCCAGGCCCGTGGTCTTAGACTTCCCAGCATCCAGAGCTCTGAGAAATGAGTTTCTGTTGTCTTTAAGCCACCAGTCTGTGTATTCCACGTCTGCAGCCTGAACAGACTTATATTCTTGCCCCTCCTTCCCCAGTTCCCCTTGCATTCCACTGGACAAGAGGAATTCTCTCTATACCTGAAGGTTCTGAAAATGTGTAGCTTTTAAGACTTAGTGCCCATGCACTAGATATTTTCTGGGATACCTGTACTACTTTTTAAGTTTGCACACCTCTAAACTTTCTAATGAAATGTTTTATTTAAAAGATTAAGTTTAGCCGGGCATGGTTGTACATTCCTGTAATCCCAGTATATGGGAGGATGAGACAGAAGGATCACAGGTTCATGGCCAGCCTCAGCAACTTAGTGAGGTCCTCCACAATTTAGACCCTGTTTCAAAATAAAAATAATAAAATAGGGTTGGGGATGTAGCTCAGAGGCAGAATGCCCCTGGGTTCAATCCCCAGTACCACACACACACACACACACACACACACACACACACACCACACAGTTTATTTAAAATAAATTAAGGTTCTGAATTACTGATTCTCTAGAAAACAGAGGTCTTAAAATTGGCTTTACTGGAAAAGTGGGTAACCATATCACTGTTATTAATTTAGCTGAGTTTTTCATTTTTCAAAATATATTGGCTATTCATTTGAGATTTAATCTAATTCAGACTTTTATATCCAGTTGGTTGTCAGAGTTGATATCTTCTGTCCTAGTCAGAAAATATTGTCCCATTAACTATTTCAATTAGACCAAGAATTAAAGTTGCTAAATATATTGTTTCCAAGATTTTCTTAGTCTTTTAGAGCTTCAGGATACCTTGTAGATGTATATAGCTTGATTTCCTCAACACATCCCTTCATCTGCAATATGGAGAAGCAATTCCACATAAAAGTGCTATTTAGAAAAAGCGAGTATAGCAAGTCTTACTGCTGCATGGCATTTCTAATGACACTCGGAAGTAAGCATCCAGCCACTTTAGAGACAGAGGCATCCTCACTGGTCCGGCATGCATAACGCATACAATTAGTGACTAACACAATTTTTTGTTTATTTAGTGATCAAAAGGATCATTAAAGTTTGATTAAGTGCAGTATAAAAAATTGATTTTTGAAACTTATTTTAATGTTGCAGGCCAGCGCCATTCACACTCCTCACGTGCATAATTCAACGATGTGATTTTGGATTGAATTTTCCTTGAACTTTCATTTTTCATGCTTGTCAGTCTGAGCCAGGGTCTTAGAATCATTTAACATGGGCCTTTTTAAAACTTAATTAGCGTTAAATGAGAACTCATGAATACTTCATGAAGTCCAATTCATCTCACTTTGTTAATTCAGTATTCAGTAAGTCTGAATAGCATCTCTCAACTAATGGAGCTTTTTGATCATGAAACAAGAAAAACAACATTTTAGGTTTGTCCATTCAGAGCTTAAGGCTCTTAGCTCAGTTATAGAGACAGTTCTATGTGCTTGTACAGCATATTTTTAAATATTGAGAGGTGGCTAGTCTATAATTTGGAAGTTAGGTATCACTGATGAGAGTTATTTTATTAACCTTTAAAGCAAAGATACGTTCATGTGTATGCTGTGCAAGAAAGCATGTGCTTCAAGTTTCCTAGTAACTATGTGTGATTCATTCTTAGTTTTGATTCAAAGAATCAACTCAGTAAAGGGTTTGGATTTATAAGACTGTGGTAGGAGTCATACATACTGATAAAACTGCCCTGTCCAATAAGGTAGCCATTGGCCACACGTGTCTTTTAAATTTAATTAACATCTAAAACTAACGCTCAGTTTCACAGCCTCACTAGCTGCATTTCAGGAGCTCAGTATCCATGTGTGGCCCACAGCTACTCTATTGGTTTCTTTAGAGCTGCCACATAACTAATGACCACAACCTAGATGGCTTAAAAGGAATTTAGGAGGCTAGGAGCCTGGGGTCGATCGCAGTGCCAGCAGGGCCACACTCAGGGTTCCAGGGGAGACTCCTCCTTGCCCCTTCCTAGCCGCTCTGGTTGCTCACAGTCCCTGATGTTGCCTGGCTGGCCTCTGCACCCCTATTTCTGCCTCCACATTCACATGGTCTACTTCCTCTGTATTTCTGTGTCATCCTCTCGTCTTACGGGGACACTAGTCACATTGGATTTAGAACCTACCCTTCATCCAGTATGAATTTACCTTAATACAGCTTTGCAGACCCTAATTCCAAATGAGGTTACATTCACAGGCATCTGGGGTTAGAATTTCCACATGTCTCATGGCGGGGAGACACAGTTCAACCTGCAACACCTACACCTTGGACAGCAGACAGAACATTTCCCTCACCACAGTAAGTTCTAGTGGACAGAACTGGAGAAAGTCCATTTAAAAAGTTGAAATGTGTCATGCTTCGATACTTTTTTTAGGTGTCTGTATGGTAAAACACCATGGAACTGTTGCAGTAGAACATTTGGGGCAACTTATTTAGACACTGGTTTTCTCCTTGTCTGTAATTTCCATTGTGCAACCTAGTTCCAGTTTTCATCTTAAATTCCGTCTCTGTGCAAGTAAAATAATTCCATTCAAAATTGTTAAAGCCATATAAAGTTTCTATCACTAGATAAATCATCGCTATCTGCATCTGTATGAATTTGTGGTTTCTGGTTACCACGGGCTGTGTCAGTTCCCTGGAGTAATTGCTGTGTTGTTAGGATTTATAATTAAGTGATGTGCAGAGATGCAGCTTCCTTAAGGAATAGTTCGAATTACTGAAAGATTAGTTCAGAAATGTTTACACATCATTCCTGCTATTTCATTATTTTACATTGTATCTGACATTTCCTTCCAGGTTTCTAGTGGTTCTATGTACATGTGTATTTTAATCAAATAGGAAAAAACTGTATAAACTTATCAGCAACAGTATCTGAACTTACAGCTATAAGAGGATTTTAATGCATCTCTCAAAGGAAGTCTGCCCCTGACTCTGCAGAGAACCTTCTACGGAAGGGAAGAATGACTCTCTCTAGCCCTCCTGGTTTTTCTGTCCATTCTTGAAAGTCACTCTGCAACTTAACACAGTTCCATTTATTATTTTACTAAGAAGGTCAGGAAGATAAGCAGAGTGTCCAACTCTGCTTTGAAGGCTTCTGCATCTATAGCAGCTGGTGGTTATACTTAAAGAAATTAGGTTTTTTTTTCAATACTGGAGATGGAGCCCAGGGCGTTGCATGTGCTAGACAAGTGCTCTTCCACTGAGCTACATCCCCAGCCCCTTTTTAAATTTTATTTTACTTTGAGACAGGGTCTTGCTAAATGACCCAGGCTGGCCTTGAACTTGTCATCATCCTGCCAGAGCCTCCCGAGTAGCTGGGGTTACAGGCAAGCACCCCTGCACCTGGCTGAGAAATTCGTATTCTGCTAATGTCCCTAATGTGTCTGTTGGGATAGTTTGGAAGTAAAGAAACCCCGTTTAGAAGGACAGTCTGGAGAGCAGTTGGCTTTACTGTAGTGAGTGCGTTTGTTAGGCAATGGAGACTGTTTTGTGTCAACATTATCTGTGAGTGATGAATTGTGGCCCTCACTTATCTGCAGGTTGCTTATCTAGCCACTTCGCCATCTGCAACGTAGATGGGTTTCAAACAGGAGGGAAACAAAATGGCCTGTTAGCAGCTGGAATCTACACACTAAAGCTCATGCCTCGCTCACTCAAGGGTGAGCCTGTGCAATGGAGGGAAAAGGGCCCGGCCTTGTGGAGGTGCATCTCTCAAGACGTTTTTAGTGGCAAAGTAAAAGGATAAGGCACATTGGAAATGACATGCCAATGGAAGGGCACACACCTTGTCCTGGCCAGCTCTCCCCGTGTGCCCGGCTGACAGCATCGATACCGCAGGGCCCCCAAGGACACCTGCCGGGGAAGGTTGCTGACATTAGATGAGCAGCAACGTGCTGGCCACGTGCCACTAGCAACCATGTCCTTTGATTAACCTCAGCAAGCTTAAAGAAGGAAAGAACACGTGTGGGGGAACCTGCTCTAGAAAAGCAACCCAGCCTGGCTTCAAGTCCCAGGTCACTGACTGTGTGTGTGACCATGGACACGCGCCGTCCAGTCAGCATCCTCGGCTTCCTCATTGGGAGGAGTGAGTGGGGCAGGCTGGCCGTCAGCTGCTAGGAGTCCAGGAGATTTGCTGGTGTAGAAGGTTCAGCAAGTGGCCCCACTGGTGCACCCTTCATTGGATCGCACTGTGCCCAAAGCAGGTATCAACCCAAAACAATCATAATCAAGTTCTATCAAAATGTTTCCAAAAAAAAAAAAAGAATAAACCCTCGCTCCCAATCCGAGGCTTGGAACACATCTTGACAGCCCCTGAGCACACGGTCATTTCCAGCCAGTTGGGTGGTTGACGTTGACACTGGCGATGCTGAATGGTTACAGTGTGTTCAGTATACTCTATTACAAGAAAATGTACAATGCCATTTAAGTATTTCCGTTCAAAATTGTTGAAGCAATGAAAAGATCCAATTACTGGATGAATGACAGCTATCTGCAAGGTCCACAATATGAAAACAGGTCTGCAGGACGCTGGAATTAGGACCTGTTTGAAATGGCCGCTCACAAAGGACACTCTCATGGCAGAAGGGTAGGAACTTTCTGATGGCTGCCTTCCCTAATAGAATGTGGATAAACAGTTATTCATAGGAGCCCAGGAGAGAGCCTCCCTCCAGGGGTACCCCTGCTTCTGGATCTCCTTGGTATAATGGGGGGATAAAATGGGTTTGAGGCCTCGGTACAATTATGTGCATTTTTGTTGGTTTTGTTGGAGACAAAACTAAACAACGGGGTATCTGGAAAGCCGGCAGCATTGCCGGGGCTGCGCCGATTGCCTCGCTCGGCAGGCTGCCCTATCCAGTTACACTTTAACTGATAATGACGAGCCTGTTTCCATCTTGCCCCCTGCCGCTCTCGCTTTTCTTCCTCCTTCTCCCACATTATTCTTCTGCATGCAGGCAAATGCTGGAGGAGGCACCGCATCGCAAAATTGGCTTTTCACAGAGCCACGCAGGTTAGCTGAAAAGCAGGAATAAATAGGTCAGGAAATCAAATGCACATTTTTGGGAATGGAAAAAGAGTGACATTGTGTAAAACTGAGGATGCTGCCTACGCGGGTGGGGAAGTGAGGTGGGAAATGATACTTGGAAGAGTGGTTTGTAGTTTTTAACAACAACAAAAAGCGCATATGTGTTTAATAGTAGTTTTCTGCACCCTCATTAGAAGTGAATTCTGCGTGCGTTGCTGCGCGTCCAGCCTGGGGGTCAGCGGGACTGGCCAGGGAAGCCAGGAGAACTGTGTGCTGAGCATTGTCAGGGACACTCTGCTCCCAGATCACGTCTAGCTGCCGCTCCGAGAGCCCGTGGAAGCCGTTAGGACCTCAGTGGTGCCCACTGTCCCACTGGGAGGCGCAGAGCCAGGCTCTGCAGAGGATAGCTGTTGTGGGGAAGGGGCTCTGGGCCGTCTTCGTTCTTGTAGTGTCTACTTCGTTGACATTTGGGTAAAAAGTGGGGACGTTGCTCTCCTTTCCTCTTGCTGCCTTTTCAGCTACGTTTTCCCCAAAGCCACCAGAGGGCAGAAGAAGCTTCCTCGCCTTTCGTTTGTTTTGATTTATGACTAAATATGGGTCCCTTGGGCCAGCATTTTTTTGAAATAAATTCCATCTCCTATTTCCCATATCTTCGATTTTTTTCAGATTTGAGTAAGTCTCTGAATTTATTCTTCTGTCTGCAACTAAGGCAGTTGTGCGGGGGAACTCTTCACACGAGCAATTTCTGTTCATCCGGAATAAGCTATGCGATGCCCCATGGGACGTGGCATCCAGGCTCCTGCGCTGTGCGTGCGGGTGTCCCCAGCCTCGCTGGGCTGCTGCAGCTCTCGGTGCCTGTGATTTGGACGATTGCAGGAGTCGGCCCACCAGTCTCCACCTGCCTCCTGATGCAGTGTGTGATTCTGGAGTGTTCCCCAAAGGCCAGGCGTGAAAGGTCACCGGCTGTGACATTACGGGAGATGGTGGGACCTTTGGGGCCAAGTGGAAGGAAGTTGGCTCGTTGCAGACGTGCCCTGGAAGGGGATATTGGGGCCCTGGCCACTTCTCCCTTTCTCTTTGCTTCCTGGTTGCAAGGAGGTGAGCAGTTCTCTCTGCCACACACTTCCCCCATGATGTGCTGTTTTGCCACTGGCCCCAAAGCAATGGGGCCAAGTAGTCATGAATTGAACCCATGCAAAAATCAACCTTTCCTCCCCCCTTTTGTGTGTGTGTGTGTGTGTGTGTGTGTGTGTGTGTGTGGTGCTGGGGATTGAACTTAGGGGCATTCTACCTCCGAGCTATACCCCTAGCCCTTTTGATTATATATATATATTGCAGTACTGAGGATGGAACCCAGGGACATTTTACCTCCGAGCTACACCCCCCAGTCCCATTTTTTTATTCTTTACTTTGAAACAGGTTCTCACTAAGTTGCGGAGGGCTTCCCTAAGTAGCTGAGGCTGGCCGTGAACCTGCAATCCTCCTGTCTCAGCCTCCCAAATACTGGGATTACAAGCGTGAGCCACCACTCCTGGCTACCCCTAGCCCTTTTTAATTTTTGTTTGGAAACAGGGTCTCATTAGGTTGCTGAGAATCTTGCTAAATTGCTGAGGCTGTCCTCAAACCTTCAATCCTAAACTGGGCATGATGGCGCACACTTGTAATCCCAGTATGTGGGAGGCTGAGACAGAAGAATTGAAGGTTTGTGGCCAGCCTCAGCTACTTAGTGAGGCCCTCTACAACTTAGTGAGACCCTGTTTCAAAATAAAGAATTAAAAATAGGGCTAGGGGTGTAGCTGGGAGGTAGAAGCCCCTGGGTTCAATTCCTAGTATCACACAAAAAATTTTTTTTAAATTAAAATAACACCCCTCCATAAACTCCAGTCCCAGGTCTCTCCCCTGGTTTTTTATCTTTACTGGGCCTGTTTCTTCCCCAGCCTCGCCACACTCTTTTCAAGCTCCATTTCTTTCTTAGGGGTCCGGAAAACCAGCACCACACTGGGCCACAGGAATGAGACATGTGGGTCTCAGTCAAGAGTGTCAGAGGCTGGACTCATCTGAGAAACGCCCCTAGAGAGAAAGTTCTCATGAATCCCAGGGATGCTGACATCCCAGCATCCGGGACCCCAGGCTGGGTCTGCCCCTCTGGGCTTTGCGGCACTCGGTGGAAATGTCCTAGAAGCATTCCTGAGAAGTGCATCCAAACTGGACCATGTTGAACCTTTCAGACCCTTAAGACGTGAAAACAGTGGGAACACCCACAAAGGAGAGTTGTAAATTTGAGGCATATAAAAGAACTTTTGCTTTATAACCCTAGGAAAGTACCAGCCTGTTTGCTTTGGAGTGCGCAGTCAGGAAGGTCTGTCTCTAGGAAATGCCCCCTTTGTTCTGCCCTCTTTTACATCCACTTGAAAGCGGTGGGCAGGTGGGCGGGTGTGGGATGAATCGGTGCGTGGGGAACACGTGGATGTTTGTGTCTAGGCGGGTCCCTTTGTGGTCACCTGCTACCAAATGACAGCGAGAGAAAGGAACAAGCAAAGGATCCCATGAACAAGAGGGGGCTGACGCGCCTCTGAGCAGGGAAGGCCCAGGCGAGGAGGAACTGTCTGGGGACACTTGGCTGTGGGCAGAATGGTTACTTTGCGTAATGAATTCCTGGCCTAATGGGTATGTTGCTCCCAGGACTTGTGAGCAGGCCTGTTTTCCATTTGAGGATTTCATACCAAAAAAAAAAATTAAAGAATGCACCATGCACCAATATAAATTGGAAATTCTTAAAGGAGATCAGTGTAATCCTGTTTCATTTGAGCTCTTCCTCTTAAATTCACCTTGTGAATGGCAAGACATTCTAGCAGTGGACACAGGTGTTTTCACACGTGCTGAACACACTTCACCCTGGGAAGATTTCACTTGAGATCCTGAAGGAGGGAACCTCGCGAATCGTCCCTGCCAGTGTAGACAAGAGCCCCCAGCGCCACCCGAGCGGCCTTGGGATGCCTCAAGGTCCAAGGTGTCGGGACTCCTCAGGTCCAAGGCGTCCTGGCATTGGACTTCCAGCCTCTAAGACTAGGGGCAATATATTTCTGTTCTTTACAAATACCCAGACTCAGGTACTCTGCAATGGCAGCACAAATGGACTGAGATGTGCTACCACCTTAAATGCACTGTTGATAGGGAAGGTCTCTTTGGAGGGATGGATAATCTAGTAAGTTAACAATGCTAGCACTCTGGGACCTCGTCCAGAATAAGGCACTTTGCAATGTGTTGCTCACGCTAAAATCTGGTACAGTACCTCATTTCCTAGGGGAGTTGGGGGGCAGTGTATTCCTAAACTCCCAGGGCTGAGCCACGTGGTTCCCATTGATTCTAATAAGAGACACGTGACTGAGCCCAATGCTGTGTTTGGAAACGGAGGAATAGACCCACGAAATATCTCCAGGGGGGAGAGGTCTTTTGCTACTCGCTGAGTAGGTCAGGGAGAATCAAAACCAAATGTGTCTGCATCGCGTGCAATATATATAAATACATCTAAAAACACAACTTTGCCAATATGAATTATGTGTGATAGGTCCGAATAGTTAATGTAATGGAAATGTAAACTTGTTGGTGGGCCTATTATAGAGGAATGCTCAGGACTTGAATAATTTTTGTGCACTGTGTTCTTTTCCTCTCTGCTATGGCCGAAACACATTGTCTTTACACTAAATTATATTCTGCAGGAGGGCAGTTGGTTCCATATTTGGATGATAAAATACTGTATGCACCTAAGGTGGCACGTGTTCTCATCTTTGAAAATATACTTCAAAAAATTTTGTGTGTGTATGGTATTGAGGATTGAACCTAGGGGCATTCTACCTCTGAGCTACATCCCAGCCCTTTCAATTTTTTTATTTTGAAACAGGGCCTCACTAAGTTGCAGGGGGCCTCATTAAGTAGCTGAGGCTGGCCGCGAACCTGTGATCCTCCTGTCTCAGCCTCCCAAGTACTGGGATTACAAGTGTGCACCACCACGCCTGGCTCAAAATTACTTATATGTCACTTCCAAGACTTATAATCATTGCTCTGTGCACAGCTTTTACTTTTTTTTTTAATGCAGTAAGGTGGTACAGCTGATCTGCCAGCAGTAGAGGAAAACTTGCATTGCTTTTCTTTTTCTCTTTCTTTTTTTTTTTTTTTTTTGTGCAGTACTGGGGATGGAACCCAGGGTCATTCTACCTCTGAGCTACACTCGCAGCCCAATTTTATATTTTATTTTGAAACAGGGTCTCACTAAGTTGCGGAGAGTCTCACTAAGTTGCTGAGGTTGACCACAAACCTGTGACCCTCCTGTCTCAGCCTCCCAAGTACTGGGATTACAGGCATGCACACCACACCCGGCTTCCGCATTGCTTTTCAAAAAAGTGCTTTTGCCTAAAGTCACACACACACACACACACACACACACACACACACACACACAGAGTGAAAAGTTCATTTTGCAAAGAGAGGAGTGAGAGCCCCTGCCTGCTGCGTCCAGGAGTGGGCTGCCACTCGTTGGCCTGGGCCGGCCCAGGACTTGTTGTTTTACACACCATAGCTATAAAGTCTCAGCCTAAGTCAGGAGGGTTCTGGTTCTGCTCAGGGTGAAATTGTTGGCAGCGCACCTGCATGGGATAGCTTGGTAAATATTCCTTTATTCCAGCAAGGGCCTCTCATTCCTCTGTGTATCTCCTTCAGCAATGTCATGCTGGGGCTTCCTGTCCTTCCACCCTGCCCTCTCACCTCTGCTCCCAGCTCTGCCTCCCCGCTGCCCTCCTACCCTTCGACACCCTCCACCGGCCCGCCAGCTCCTGCGCCTTCTCCGGGTTCCATGTGGCACCGTTCCTGTCACCCACATGTGCGGCCTCTGTGTAGTTATTGACTCCTCTGTGTTTTGTGTCCGACATGGAGTCACTTGAAAAGCCCTGTAAGTCCACCTGCACGTGGCTCCAGCACCCTGTCCTTCCCTCGGCGCTGCCTGAGTCCTGACCGGCCCTCTCAGCTCCGCGGCCGCAGCGGCCTCCTGGCTGCTCTCTCCATCTTCGCGCCTTCTGTCCAGTCCAGCTGATGTCCAGCTAAATAAAGAAAAAACCCTTCCTGAGAAAAGAGCACACCCTCCTTGCCTTCTCATTACTCCAGGCATTTCTTTCACGGAGTTAACTTTTCATTGTACATTTAAATGCTGGATTTATATGCAAATATTCAAAATTTCCCCAAATTCTGAAATGTTTCTGGTTCCAAGGATTTCGGATAAGGGACACTCAACCTGTATTGAAATTCATCTCCACAAAACAGTACAACAGACAACCCAGCTCATATCCATTAGGGCAGCTACTATTAAAAAACCCAGAAAATAGCAAGTTTGGGAAGCTGTGGAGAAATTAGACCTTGTGCGCTGTTGGCGGGGATGTAATGTGGTACCGCTGCCGTGGAAGACAGTCTGGTTGCTCCTCAGAAAACTAAAAGCAGAGACACTGTAGGATGCTGTCACTTTGAAAGCAGGGTCGTGAAGAGACCCATCGTGAAGAGACCCGTGTTCATGGCGCGTCATTCACGTAGCCAGGGGTTGGGGGCAGCCCAGGTGTCCGTGGATAGAAGAGTGAATGCACAAAATGTGGTATATATGCACAGTGGACTATTACTCAGCCTTAAAAAAGAAGGAAAGTCCGTCTCATACTACAACATGGATGTACCTTGAGAACATTATGCTGAGCAAAACTAGCCAGTCACAAGAAGCCAAATACTCCACGATTCCAATTGTATGAGTAGTCAGGTTCATGGAGACAGAATCGTTGCCAGGGACGGGGGGAGGAGAAAGGAGGAGCTGTTGTCTAGTGGGTAGAGTTTCAGTGATACAAGATGATTGGCAATTGTGAGATGGGATGTTGGGAGACCACGTGGTTCTCTCTCCCGTGGCACAGGATCCCAGCTCAGCATGGAGGATCTCTCTGCTGCTTCTCTCTGGAACTTGCCTAGCATGCATATGGCCCTGGTTCCTTCCAGAGAGAGAGAGAGAGAGAGAGAGAGACAGAGAGATAGAGGAGAGAACACAAATAGGGTATATATGTAGGAAAGAAAATAGACATAGGAAAAAAACAAGATGAGAAAGTTCTGAGTCGGGCGTGGTGGCGCACGCTTGTAATCCCAGTACTTTGGGAGGCGTAGACCGGAGGATCCGGGTTCGCGGCCAGCCTCAGCTCTCTCTCTCTCTCTCTCTCTCTCTCTCTCTCCCCCTGTCTCTCTCTCTCTCTCTCTCTACTTAGTGAGGCCCTCCGCAACTTCGTGAGACCCGGTCTCAAAATAAAGTATAAAAATAGGGCCAGGGGCGTAGCGCAGAGGTAGAACGCCCCTGCATTCAATCCCCGGTACCGCAAAAAAAAAAAAAAAAGTTCTGGACATCGGTTGCGTAACAATTTGAATACACTTAATACCACAGAACTGTACACTTAAAATGGTTACAGTGGTACCCTTTATGTTATGTGTATTTTACCACAATTTAAAAGGGTTTCAAAAATTTTAAGCTGGGTGTGGTGGCTCACACCTGTAATCCCAGTACTTGGGAGGCTGAGACAGAAGGATCACAGGTTTGAGGTCAGCCTCAGCAACTTAGCAAGATCCTGTTTCAAAATAAATGATAAATTAGGGCTGGGGGTGTGGCTCAGAGGTAGAATGCCCCTGGGTTCAATCCCCAGTACAAAAAAAATAATAATAAAATAAACATTTTTTTTCTTTTTTACCGGAGATTGAACCCTCAGGCATTCTACATCTGCGATACACCCCCCCGCCCTATTTTTTATACTTTATTTTGAAACCGGGTCTCATGAAGTTGCAGAGGGCCTCACTAAGGGAGAGAGAGAGACAGGGAGAGAGAGAGAGAGAGAGCTGAGGCTGGCCGCGAACCCGGATCCTCCGGTCTCCGCCTCCCAAAGTACTGGGATTATACAAGCGTGCGCCACCACGCCCGGCTTAAAATAAACATTTTAAGTTACACTTATATCATGACATGGCAGCTGGGTTGTCTGTTGCACTGTTTTGTGGAGATGAATTTCAATACAGGTTGAGTGTCCCTTATCCGAAATGCTTGGAACCAGAAACATTTCAGAGTTTGGGGGGAATCTTGAATATTTGCATATGCATAATGAGATATCTTGGGATAGGACCCAAGGCTAAACACAAAAGTCATTTGTTTCACATCCGCCTGATGCACATAGCCTGAAGGTAATTTTACACACTATATTTAGTGAGCCTTTGTTTTTTCTGACCCATTGCATGAGGTCAGGTATGGAATTTTCCACTGGTGGCACCTGCCAGTGCTCAAAATATTTCAGATTTTGGAGCATTTTGAAGTTTGGATTTTTGAATTAGGAATGTTCACCCTGTATTTGGCAGAAGTTAACTTTGAAAATGCGGAATTTGTAAAATAACAAAGAATAAATTCTAAAGGCAGAAACTCCATCTCTCTTCTAAGAAGGATGAATTAAATTCAGTGTAGTAAGTTTATAATATTTTAAAGATTTGTTTAGACAGAGCTTTCCAACTGAAACCTTATTCCGTTATTAGCATGACCAAGCATACACGTGTTCTCCACGGACAAGTGTGGTCAGCAAGTTTAGGGAGCCGAGAACCTAGAATTTCAGGAGTACATGTTGGTAGTGGACCACAAAAGAATTTGAGATCAGTTGGTTATAACAATATGGGCGCTGCCTCTGCCTATTTATCAGGAGACTTTCCATCCCCATTTCAAGGGGAGAGAAAAAATAATAACCAGTATCCAGACCTTTTTAATAAATACAGAGTTCCCCACAAGACCTACCGTTCCAGACCTCATGGCTCCTGCCAAATCCTGTAAAAATAAAGATTAAACTGTACAGAGTATTTGTTTTATTCTGATTGCTGTTATTTTGTTTGGGTAAGGGAAGTCCCCAGGCATCTGGCCTAAGAGAGTGCTGACGACTTGAACGCTCAATGCCCCTCCTCACCCTTCAAGGAATCTTTCCTTCCTGGGCCGCATAATACTCTCTCCTCAGTGACGGTCATGTCATGGGCTCTGTGCAGCTCCTTAGGGAGCTGGGCACTCGCTGTCCTCATCCGCCCCACCACAGGGAGCGGATAGCTCGGGGCCACTGCGCGGAAGCACTGGGTTCTAGGGCCAGCGGTGCTTGGCTCTCGGATTCCTCATCCCTTTTTAAAATTTTGCACTTTCAAATAATTTCAAGCTTTTGGAGAAATTGTAAGGAGAGTACAAAGAACCACTGTGTGCCTTTTAGGAAATTAAACATTGACACAATAGTATTATCTAGAGGACATCAAATTTCCCCCAATATTGACTTCTATCGATCTGAGTCAAGGCCAGGACCACTCATAGTGTGCATTTAGGCAGCAGGTGCTGATCCAGTTTTGACCACCAAGGAAGCAAGTCAGCCCTGCCCACTAGTTCCCATTTTTCAGTAGATGTTGATGGCTCTAAGGAATTGGAGAATGTGATTGACTGGTGATCAGCCTCCAGGAATCAATTATTACTAACCCTTTAAAGTAAGATGAATCCAGTTATGGTGACACATGCCTGTAATCTCAGTACTTGGGAGGCTGAGACAGGAGGATCACTAGTTTGAGGACAGCCTCTGCAACTTAGCAAGACCTTCAGCAACTTAGCAAGACCCTATTTCACAAAAAAGGGAGAACTGGGGATGTGGCTTGAAAGTAGAATGCTTCAATCCCCGGTAACATACATACATACATACACACACACACACACACACACACACACACACACACATAAGATGAATTTATGATTTTATATTATCAATCAATACCCTATAATTATTAAAAATAGTGACAGACATTTGTTTCTATTACCTTTTATTTAAATAGTACAGCTGCACAGGTAGCAGTCACCAAGAAAGTGTCACACTGCAGAAACAGGAGTCTGACACAAGCCATTCGGCAACAGGGACAGTCTCTTATTTGGACACTAACATGGCTGCAGCATTGCTACCTTCAGTAAGTCTAACCAAATGACCCCCAAGCCACACAACAGTGAGTGGAGAAAACACAGGGTCAGAGAAAGGGCCACGGGCTGGGGGTTGAGGGAGAGCCTGAGGTGCAGGAATGTCGCTGTGCCACTGGACTTACCCAAGTCACCGCTTGCAAACGTTGTCTCCAAAGCATGCATGTGTCTCTCTAGGGATGAAGACCCCCCAGGAACACTGTGTGGGCTTGTAGAGTTTGATGATAAAAAGGAGGGTGTTGGAATTTAATAATTGACCTCATAATACCCCTTTCATGGTACCCCTACTTGTCCAAGAGTTGTATGTGTGTGTGTGTATGTGTGTGTCTGTATGTGCGTGTGCGGACATGTGTGTGTGCGTGTGCATGTGTATGTGCCCAGGTGTGTGCAGGGATGTTCTCCTCAGGGTATCTTTGGTCAGAGTATATTTCTTCAGGTTGAAGATGCTTTCATATAATAAGGGATAGCAGTCGTCCCTCACGCTGTGGGATATCAACCTCCTGAGACCAGTGACTAAAAGTTTCAATGATTAACTCACAGGGATTATCCAACGGTGTCCATGGGAGCTTTCAAAGTGCTCGCTGTCAGGTCAGAAAGTAGATCCTTTGGAACTGCTGGTTATCACATTTATTTATTTTTACTTTTTTTTGTTCTACTTGGGAATTGAACCCAGAGGCATTCTACCTCCGAGCTATACCCCCGGCCCTTTTTATGTTTTATTTTGAAATAGGGTCTCACTAGGTTGCTGAGAGTCTCGTGGAGTTGCTGAGGCTGGTCTCAAACCTGCAATCCACCTGTCTCAGCTTCCCAAGTACTGGGATTACAGGCCTGTGCCACTATGCCTGGCTTCCATAAAAAAAAAGAGAAACTTTTTATTATATAAAATTCCTAACAAATCAGACTAATAAAAGTCCCCATGCATCTATCACCATAATCAGGGCTGTTTCATCTGTTCCCCCTTACCCAGATTCCCTCTATCCTGGTAGCACAATCATGTCACCAATAAAAATTACAGTATGTATCTTTAAAAGATACAGATTCTTGAAACAGCCCTGGAAGCACCAGCACCCCTCATCCCATCTCTACTTTTTGTAACATCAATAATTATTTGATATCATTGAATATCCATTTAGTGCTCATGTTTCCTTAATTGTCTTCTAAATTTGTTTAAATTGTTTTTCAAATGTTCAGATTGCAACTAGAGGGTGGTATCATAAAAGATGTAGAGATAAAGAAGTGTTGTGGTGATTTAGAGGCAGAGCTGGTATGGTGACTAGAGAATTATCAAGTGTGAGCCTCTCCTCTGCTCTGTCCTCCTTGGCATGGGGTTCCGTGTGGTGCAAGATGGCGGCTCCACCTCCTACCATAATGCTCAACTCCAACTAGCAAAACAGGGGAAGTGGGGAAGGGGAAGCAGCCTGTTTCCCTTTAAGGGCAAAATGTGGAAGTTGCACACACCACTTCTGCTCCCCTTCCTGTGGCCAGAACTTAGTCCCTTCGTCCCACCTAGCTGCAAGGGAGTCTGGGAATTGTAGTCTTTCCCTTGGAGACCATGCACCTGCCTTTTCAGTCATCTTCTGCAGGCCTGGGTGGGGCTGTTGAAATCTTGCCATTTTGATAAGCTCCCAGGTACAGCTGATGCCCTTGGTTCTTGGACCACACTTGAGTACCACATTTCAAGGGTGCAGATGGCCACTTGAGAGGTTCTGTCTGCTTAGGGTGGCCCTGTGGGCCACTGGGGTCTTCATCAGTCTGTCCTTTCTGTTCCTGCAGCATTTGAGCAAATGCCATTTGGAGGAGGCTGTACATTCATATTAAACACCCAGATGATGGTCCAGTGTACAAAGTGCAATTAAAAGACTCTTTGCCTAAAGTCATTTGTATATTATTTAGAACTTGCAGTTTCCCCCTGGGGATCAGAATGTCTGAGTAATAGTATTACTAGCATAATAATAATAAAGATGAATTATTTTCTAAAGTAGAAAACAAATCACAGTAGCACACAAATTTCCCAGCATGATAAATATTTTGATTTGTGGCCTTCATCCAGTTTTCTTCAAACACTCTTGAAAGTGTAAAAAAAAAAAAAAAGATCCTTATGCCAGTGTAAATAGCATTTTTATTTCCTAGCGAAATCTAAGCTCTTCAAGTTCCTTTAAGTATGTTATCCTTTCAATTTTGTTAATAAAAATAGAAGCACATCTCCGGGAAGCTTGCCTGAGCAGCCATCCCTGCTCTGACTCCTGCTGCACCCCCACCACCCAGTGCTGCCCTGAGCTGTCAGTCCCAGCGTGCAGGACTGCCTGGGCCTCGTTTCCCCTCACTTCTCATCACCTAGAACTTTCCTGGTCCCCAGGGCTGGATTTTGTATTTTGGATTTCTCGGTTTGTTTTGTAGCCAGTCACTGGCCTCTTCTGCCAGACCTGGTAGCACCTGGTAAAGAGACTTTGCCCTTGGTACAGTGAAGCACAACCAGGACTTATGGGAACAGCAGCGGGTGGTCAGGAAGGTAAGTGCAGGCCCTCTGTGAATCAGAGCGCTCTCCGGACGCAGCCAAGCACGACTCTGCGAGATAAAAACGATGGTGATGATCATTGAGCCCTTTTGTGCCAGGAAGTAAATGCTTCACCTAATTCTCTCCTTTATTCTCTCAACAATCACACGGGGTAGGGGCTATTTTCATCTCCATTTTACAAGTAGGGAAACTGTGGCCCCGAGAGATTCAGTAACTTGTTAACTAGCTCGAAGGCACAGACAGAAAGGATGGAGCCAGCATTCAGAGCCAGAGCTTAGGCCCTTAAACTGGAGAGAGAGAGAGAGAGAGAGAGAGAGAGAGTGTGTGTGTGTGAGACTAGGAATCAAACCTAGGGCCTCCTGCATGCTAGACAAGCGTTCTACCACCGAGCTACATCCCCAGCCCTCTTTTTATTTTATTTTATTTTATTTGAGACAGGGTCTCTCTAAATTGCCCAGGTTGGCCTCAAACTTGCGATCTCCTGCCTCAGCCTCCTGAGTGGCTGGGATGGCAGGTGTGCGCCTTGATACCCAGCAACTGTACACATTTAAAGCTGATTCCGTTACAGGATAAGAACATATTTTGGATGTGTTCAAGCTTGAGTGTAGATTTCAAAACCTCAGTTATATTTCCTTCCTGTGGATATTCCAAAACGCGTCTTTAACCGCAGGCAGTGCCTCCTGGCCACTCTTAGCCCTGGTGCAAGGAGCCGACTTAGTCAATCTGTTCTCGCCTGTGGGTCGAAAGCGTAGGCAGCTCGGGGCTGCGCACCCTACGCGTCTCAGCGTCACCTTTGCAGATGATCTAAGCCTCCCTACTTCTGGCTTACCTGTGGGCAGGAGAGGAGGAAGAAAGAGAAGCAGGAACTAGAGATGCCTCCCGCCCCTTTGAGATCTTGCAATCTGCCGGGACCATGAGCTCACCCCGTTCTGCGTGTTTTAGTCCAGATAATGTTTATTACCCCCTCCCTCCAACTTTGGAAATCACTTATCCTACAGTGTATAAAATAGGAATACTGTGTGCTTTTGAAAGATACACAAAAATGGAAGGGGAATTTACCTTACCCCCTCTGGCCATCTCAGTGAGCCTTTTTAAAGCTGCTTAATGAAGCATGGGGCTTCTTTAGAGCTGACTTACATTCAAGCCACAAGCTTGGGGGGGGTTCTTTCCCACCCCCTGAACGGGAGTGAGAGACACTCTCTCCTCTCCCTGCTCCCCACCCCCAGCTCCAAACAGCTCCCATGGACCACCCCCCAGCCGGGCAGCACATATCCTGTAGCTCCCTCCCCCAAATCAGCCTGAAAACAGTGCTCCGAGGGAGAGAAAGAGGCTTTGGGGAGTGTGGCCTGAGCAGTCAGCTTGGGAGAAATGTGCACAATAAACTTCTATCTGGACTGAATTGTTCTGTAAAGTGGCAATCACTTCCCAGACAGACAGGCCCTGGAGGACCCGCCATTCTGCATCGTTTAATCACCGTTGCTATGGAGAAAGCCACTATTTCATTAGAGAAAGCGCCTTAACGCAATTAACACATAGTTCAGTTGTTCTCCATCCCTTTGGGGTCCGGAGACAGAGGGGGTTATGGGGTGTTGCTTTCCCTGGGGGCCCCAGAGGAGACAGCAGGCCAAACAGGGCAGGAGGGTTCCCAGGAAGTAAACTCTTGCAACCCGGGACCGGGCTGAGGTTGGAGTGAAGTCAAAAGGGAGGAAGGGGCTCAAAATGAACAGAAAACTCAGGGTGGGGGGCTGAGGGCTTAAAGCAAAGCCCTGGACAACAAAGAGAAGCCTCCGCTGGTTGGTTTTTGAATGCGGAAATGCGCTAAAAATCTCTACACATCCCCTAGTGAAATCAATTTTTCTACTAACCCAGTAGCCTGGCGGAGCGTAGAGACCGCTGACCAGGAAGCTCTGGGCTCCGCACCTGCCCCTCTCCTGGACTGTGACTCTGAACCCCCTTCATGAGCTCATTTGCAAACAGGGAACATGGTATTTTCTCCTTAACCGACCCATCTGAAGAAACATTCCCAGGGTGCCTGCCTGGCTAGGAAAAGTGAGGAGTTTTGATGGTTATGAAATGAGGATTTGAGGAAGTTTTCAAAAGTTACTAAATTCTGGGCATCTCCCAAGAACAGAGTGGTCACGTCTCGCCTCTCTCTCTCTTTCTCGCCTTTCTGTGGCTGTGTAGAGGAAAAGACTCAGGCAACAATTTAACTCCCGATGAACAGCATTCTAAAAAGAAGAAAAAGAAGGTATACGCGGGCACCCCCTTCTAAGAAATCCTTCTGGAAAGAGGAGGGCAATAGAGAAGTTGGCCAACAAAGCAACCAAGTAGCGTATGTGTCCTGTGTATGGATGTTTTGCATCATCCCTAATTAGCTAATGTATTTCTTTCCGCTCTGCTCTTGGGGGAATTCTCCAGCGTGTCCCCTGCTGCTCCTGGAGACCGCAGAAAAGCAAATGACACCGAATTTTCCCTTCTTAATTAAAATGTTAAACAGGGTTAAGATGCCAAGCTTCATCAGAGGTATTTGTTCCCGGGGTGAACTCGGAGCCCCGCCGGGGTTCTGTTCAGTGGGACTTATTTGAGTCAACACGTTATTAAGTTTCCAAATGTAATCAGCCCCGATAGTTTAATGGAAACTTTCTCCTTTCTTTTAATAAGCATGTGGTTTGGTTAAAAAAGCACTCAGGTTAGGTGCCCTGCGTTGCCCTTCCGTAACCAAATCACCATAGCAACGGGGGCAGCTGTTCCCTACAAAGCTGGGCCGCTTGGAGGGGGTGACCCGCAGGAGCCCAGCCCCCAGCACAGTCCCCAGCCGGGCAGAAATAGCCTCAATGGGATTAGAATGTTGAAGGGGCTAAAGGCTATGGGAAAACTTTTGTCTGCCATGTTCCTCTCCTCTGCTGTGTGTCTTAACATTTCCACTCGGGCCACAATGGGGTTAAAAGTAAGAGCAAATGTTTTGATGGGTTTATTTTGAATTATGAATTCATGGATCTGCATAATCGCCTGTCAGCACGGAGCTGCTTCTGACTGGGCCCTCGGAGGTCCAGAGGATGGGTGGATGGTGAGGGCAGTGGGAATCGACGCCAGGGGACAGCTTCAGCGTAGAGAATTAATTACATGGGTTGAGGGGACAGACAGTCGGTATCTTAGAGACAGGTTTGGGGCTCACAGCCCTGCGGCTCCGGTCTGTGCAATGCAAAGAGCAGACTTTTCCCTGACTGGTTCCTTATTATAGAGGAAAGAAAGGAGCGGGAGGCCCGTGTTGAATCTCAGGGTCTTCCTGCTCCACATAACCTGGATAGGAGGCTGTGTTCTGGGCTATGCAAAGTATTCTCCTCGTATGGACTGAATTCTGTCCCCCCAGTTCACGTTATAACCCCCAGAACCTCAGAATGTGTCTGTATTCTTAGGCAGGTTTTAAAAGAGGTGATTAAAATGATACCATGAGGGTGAGTCCTAACCCAAACTGGCTGGTGTCCCTGTAAGAAGAGGACGTTTCGGACATGCAAGGATGGTGTGTGTGTGTGTAAGGAAAGTACCATGTGAGGACTCTTAGAGCAGGGCCGGCTACACGGCAAGGAAAGAGGCCTCAGAAGAAACCAGCTCATACTGGGGGGCAGTGATGCACCCTTGTAATCCCAGTACTCGGGAGGCTGAGACAGGAGGATCGCAGGTTCACAGCCAGCCTCGGCAACTTAGTGGGGCCCTCTGCAACTTAGTGAGACTCTGTTTCAAAATAAAACAAAATAAAATAGGACTGGGGTGTAGTTCAGAGGTAGAATGCCCCTGGGTTCAATCCCTAGTACCACAAAAAAAAAAAAAAAAAAAACAAAAAAACCCCGAAGAAACCAACCCTGCTGGCACCTGGACCTCGGGCTTCCAGCCTCCGGAACTGTGAAGAGATCAATTTCTGCTGTTGGAGTCACCCAGTCCGCCGCACTTTGCTATGGCGGCAAATGAATACATGCTCCAAACTCTTCCACCTGCACGAGTGGTATCAACAACTGCATGTCAGAAGCAGTTATGGAGGCCCCGAAAAGACAACCCAGCCTCAGTCCAGATCTTCTCTTTAGAGAAAAACACAACCCACAGTCCTAAACCAAAGATGCTGCCAGAAAGCAAAGCTAGCACGGCAGGACTCTCAGCTCCCTTCCAAGTGGCCCGCCTTGGGCCATGTCACCTTGTATTAAGAGCCTTCTTCCGTGGTATGGATTGCTGATACATTTAATAGAGGAGATGTTGAATTGTTTGCATTATTAAAAAAAAACAACTTCTCTGCTGAATTTGATCAAGATAACTTAGGGATTCTTACTTTGCCTCTTATGAATCCCAATGACTGAGGGCCCGGGAACCTCCCTGCGTGGATCCCACCCTGTGTCCCACCCAGCCACCCCTGCCCTGCGCAGGTGATGGAGGGAAATCCTCCGTCCAGGGCGATGGAGCATGAGCAGAGTTCGAGGTGGAGCTGGTAGGCATGCCCTCGCTTTAAGCAGGCCTGAGATACCAGACTTGAACCTGGAAACAGGGAACTTTATAAAGTTGATGATTCACTTTATAGAAACTGTTATTCACTTTGCAAAAGTTTATGTGAAGGATGCATTAAATGATAGATTTCTTAGGTACATTTAGAATAGGACTCAATGTAGGACAATCTGATTTGTAGGGAATTTCTTTCAGAAACACTTCCACAAAGCCAGGTCCGCCTGTTTAGAGGATAAGGCACTGATAATCATCAAGGTCTCCTTCTTACATGGGAGTGGTACCGCCAGACGGAGGGTAAGCACAACTCAACAGATGACGATATGCACAAACATGAATGTCTATACACATCTCTCTGTTTATATATAGATGAATATATGCATATTCATGCACATATACATATATAAGCATATGTATGTATATTATCATACATACATGCATGTGCATGCACATATATACACCATTTCGTATAGTTTAAACCTTCATTCGGGAACCACTTATCGAGAGCTTGCTCTGTCTGCTATTGTGCTAGGTGCTTAGAATGCAGAGACACCACGTGGTTTCTGCTCCGCTCTCAAGGGATTCTCAATCTGCTGAAAGAGAGAGATGGAAATAAATAGCTGTAGCACAGATGATTGGAACATGCTGGAAGGTCATGCGGCCACATGGGAGGTGTTTGCTGGCCGCGTGTTCCAGGGCTACAGTTCATGGACTCTCACATCTGCCACCTGTGAAGTCCAGCCTCAGTGCGTTAGGGTCACCTGCCACTCTGTCCTCAGCTTTAGGAAGGAAGAAAATGAGATGTGGCCATATGGAGACTTCCTCTGTACACTAGAGGTACGAATTTAACAAATATATTGCAAATTTGTCTTAGGATAGCAATGTCAGTTTCTCTTACCTCAAATTGATATCATAGAGAATCTAAAAACCAAACAGTTCAATTTTCTGTTCATCCTTTACAACAGAAGCTTCTCCTGGTCTCTTGGTTTTGGACCAAGGTATTTGTACGGCTTCATGGAGAATGTCTCTGCCACTCATCTATGTTCTTTCTTCTCTCTGTCCTCCCTGCCTGCCTTTGTTCAAAGTCCCTTCCCTTCCCTCTTGAATCCCTAATGGCCCTCTGTCACCCACCTTGCACCCTGGCCTTATGTGCAGTTAGAACGCACACATGCATGCACCCCAGACTCCCGACTGAAAGCTATCAGCATCCTCCCACTTGGGAAAGACACATTTGACCTGTATTAGCTGCCGTCTCTGTGGGGGACACTGTGCCACTATGGGACTCACAGAACAAAGTTGTGATCCTGAACCCAGGCATTCAGGGACTCCAGGGTGGGGTGGCCCTGGCTCTTAGACACTCAGTAGAGCTCTGCAGCTGGCCATGTCATCAGGGCACCATCCTCACTGTGCCTTGTCCCCCCATACCTTTGCCCTCACCTCCCATTCCCTTGTAGTCTCCTCCCCAGCCCAGAACAGTATACAATAATGAAAAGGGCAAGTCACGAACACACTTATATAAAAAACAGGAACTGTGCGACAAACAATAAACAGATTAAAAATAAACAACTCAGCTGGGCCTGGTGGCACACACCTATAATCTCAGTACTTTGAAGCCTCAGACAGGAGAATCACAGGTTCAAGACCAGCCTCAGCAACTTAGCAAGGCCCTCAGCAACTGAGCAAGACCCTGTTTCAAAATAAAAAGAGCTGAAGATATAGCTTGGAGGTAAAATGCCCCTGGGTTCAATCCCCAGTACCAGAAAAATAAATTAAATTAAATTAAAAAGCAACTCTTCTCAGTAAAAAAATTTTGAAGGAAAGACACTAAAATATTCAGAGTGATCGTTCCTGGGTAATGGAGTTGTCCATGTATCTTTTTTTCCTTTTACTGTTATATTTCCAAAATTTTTAATACCAAAAATATTTTTGCTTTCCTGAGGGAAGGAAAAAACAAAACAAAATAAAAAAGCCTTCATATTCTTCAAGACTAATTCAAATTCTGCTTGAAACTGGGTGTGGTGGCATAGGTCTGTAATCCCAGTACTTGGGAGGCTGAGACAGGAGGATTGCAGGTTCAAGGCCAGATTCAACAACTTAGTAAGACCCTCAGCTACTAGTGAGACTCTGTTTCAAAAATAAATAAATAAATAAATAAATAAATAAATAAATAAATAAATAAAAAGGGCTGTGGGTGTAGTTCAGAGGTAGAATGCCTCTGGGTTCAATCCTCAGTACCAAAATAAAATAAAAGCAAAGCCTTTAGATTCCTCAAGATCTAACTCAAATTTTGCTTGAAGCCGGGCATGGTGGTACAGGTCTGTAATCCCGGTACTTAGGAGGCTGAGACAGGAGGATCGCAGCTTCAAGGCCAGCCTCAACAACTTAGCAAGACCCTGTTTCAAAATAAAATATAAAAAGGAGAGAGGTAGAATATCCCTGGGTTCAATCCCCAGTACAAAAAAATACATATATCTGCTTGATGTGGTAGAAAAGTATATGAGCTTTAAAAATTGAACATGAAGTTCAGACCCCGCTTCCACTACCTTGTAACTGTGCAAGTCTCAGGATTCACATCTGTAAGACAGGATGAGACTTCTAAAGTGTTCAGGATAAAATATAAGCTCCATGAACTGCTTAGCACATTGCTATGCAATAGAGGGTTAATACGTCCTAATTCCCTCCCCTTCCTCGCCCTCCATGTAGTTGAAAGCCCTGTCAAGAAATACTCTCCTCTTACCTTCCGTGTGTATCTTGGCTCTAACCCCGCTGTGTCCTGAGATTATTTGTATTATTTAGTCACCTCTGTATCTCGTACAGCACCACCCCTTCCCGTAACAGACCTATAGACCTTTCATGAGTATTTGTTAAGCTGAAGTAAATGATCAATCTCTGCACAGAAACGAAGACTCCACTGGAATAGTTCCGAGCGTTCCGGAATGGTTCCTGTTTTTCAATGAAAAACAGACTCAACCAGAGAACAAGAAAAACCAAATGAAAAAGAGAAGCTATTATAAACTCACTTTAAAGCCATAACTATCAGAAAATTTACAATTACGACTCCCTTTGCCACCATAACCTTTTCACATCACACGTGTGTAATGGAGACCATAAAAGTTAACACGGAGTTCGGTAGTGCGGGTAACAAACAGATCGCGTGACGTGGTGGAGTTACTGCGGCGATGGGAATCGTAACTTCCAATGCCCTCGCTTTTATGCCTTTGTGATACCCTGGACCATCACTTGGCGTTAGCAGCCGGCTTGCAATCAGGACCCAAAGTGGAATTACAACAGGAAGAAAAGGCACAGAAGCCACCATTCGCAAGGACTGGAGACTGCCCCTGGTCTCTTGGAGTTTGCAAGTCTTTATCTAAGGTTCCCAAGTGACCGTTTCAGAAGGATATTGGAATCCATGAGATATTTCTCCTTTAACAGAGCATTTTGTTTGAGTTTACCAAACAGTATTGACTTCCCATTAAAATAGATGTTTTCAGGCAAGGGCTGCATTGCGGTGGCAGGTGCCAGGTAGCTCGTGGGAAGAAGCTCTGGGCATCAGTAAAACGGGGACGTCACAGATCCTAAGTAATGCTTGGTGCTCATTTGTGTCTTCAGAGACTCCATATGTCGCCTCAGGATGCCCATATCTGCCACACGCCCTGATGAGGTGCAGGACACGCCTTCTTGGGTTAGAAGGCGGGCTGGTTTTCCATCACGTGGCTCAAGCAGGGCCATCTTACAAGATCCACAGGCAGGTTTGGGAATTAGAACAAAATTAGGCCTTCCTTCCCACCTTTGCCTCTTTCTTGCTTCATATCTTTTATTGGGGTGTTTCTCTCAAAGTGGGAAGGGACAAGGCCTCTTCTCTTAGAGGCTTCCCAAACCTGAAGATGTTATTAAGGGCTCCCACCATCTTCTCCAGCCGGAATCACCAGTCTCTCTTGAACCTTTCTCCCTAGGCCTGTGTTCTTCCCCTTGGATCACTGCTGCCATTTCTCAGGGAGCTCCAAAGACTCCGTTCTCCGGGATGTAAGTGCATGGTGGCCCGGTAAGTGCGTGAGACCCTCAGCATTGAACTCTGAGATCATTCTGAGCCCAGGCTAGAGCTTGTCATAGCTTCTGAGAAGTGTTTTGTAAAAGCTCTTGTCCAAATTGATATCAACAGACCAAAAACAGCTTTGCACACGTACGCACGCGCGCGCACACACACACACACACACACACACAGAGGAATATTTAAAGGTAGTGGGAAGCTGGGCAAGGGAGCACACACCTGCAATCCCAGTACATGGGAGGCTGAGACAGGAGGATCCCAGGTTCAAGGCCAGCCTCAACAACTTAGAGAGGCCCTCAGCAACTTGGCGAGACCCTGTTTCAAAATAAAAAATAAAATAAGACTTGGGGTGCAGCTCAGAAGTAGAATTACCCTGGGTTCAATCCCCAGCACTGAGAGAGAGAGAGAGAGAGAGAGAGAGAGAGAGAGAGAGAGAGAAAGGAGCCTGTGCGAACGGGGGGTCCAGGAGGGCCAGTACGTGCTAAGCAGTCACGCACCTACGTTTTATTTCCTATTTAGTGTCCTTCGGTGAATGTCAGTTGGAGATTCCCGTCAGGATTTTGGAACCAGCAAACCCCTCTTTGGCAATACTTTACAGGAACACTCTGGGCAAACACTGGGCGAGCGTTGGGCAAGCAGCCTATGCCGGCAGTGGGGGAGCCAGGCCAGTGTAGTCTTTATTCGGGGGTGAGCGAGGACCCAAATTCATTGTTAAACACAATGCCCTTGGTATTTGTATGAACTTCAGGAAGTACTGAGCTTTTTTTTTTTTTTGAGTAATCCAAAGCCACAGGGAATACCATGGTAGTTTTGCTCTTTTTGCTGGTACATCCAGAGATGTGGTTGTTTTGTAAGAAGTTGTAGGAAGGCTGAGACTGGGGACAGAAGGAAAATCACCTGACATATCAGTCTTCCTTCATTCTCTGGTGGGAGCACAGCCACAGGTAACTGTTTGCACTAGGTCTATAAAAACTAGAGGAAATTTGAAACATTTTCTAAGAAATTTGATGATGCTCAAGGTTTTCATTCAGCTCACTGAGGATCTTGAAAGCACAGACACTAAGTCCACCACGTGTCTGACTTCTTGGCTGAGGCGCCTGGTTCTGGTTGGGGACACCATGATTATTCTCACTCATTTGTTTAGGAGGGACCGTGAAGCCCGAGCTAAGAGGGCGTACGCTAGTGTGCCCAGGACTGGTCATAGCCAATGAATGCCATTTGCCTGCTTCTGCAAATGTCTTCAAAGCTACTTTCTCTTAAGGCCACAAACATTTCTGAAGGGGTTTACCATGGTGCACTCAGGATGAGAGATTTTATTCCTGCATGTGGATTTACCATCTCTACCCTGTTTCCAGAGTTTGATGCCTTGAAATAAAGGCATGTATGCAGAGGGGGAGGAGGGAGAGAGAGAGAGTCTCAAAAATGCCAGATGGAGAGGTCACCAGTCACTTAGGAGAAAAGCAATCATGGTGCTTGGAGATGGCTCTGTCAGGAAGACGTGGAGCCATGAGGCTGGATTAGGTTTGGCTGTGAATGACAGAAAATCCAAAGTAATATGGGATTATATGAAAGAAGAGTTTATTTCCTTCTCCTATAAGTGTCCAAGGAGAGGCATTCTGCACTGAGATGGCGACTTCACAATCGTCTCTGCTCCTTCTATCTGCCAATCTTAACTTGTACCTCAAGATACAAAATGACTGCTTAAGCTCCATCCGGCACATTCGCTTCTTAATTGGCAGGAAGTAGAACAAAGGGGAAAACTACACACTACATAGTCCTTATACCCTACTGGCTAAAAGTTAGTTTATACCTATACCTGGCTGCAAAGGAATCAGGGATATGTTATCTCTGGTGTGAATAAATGGGTCAGCTAAAAACCAGAAGTTCTATTTTTTTAAAAGGAGAAGCAAGAAGTAGGCTGAACACCCACTCTCAAGGAAAGAGAGAAATATTTTTTAAAATTTATCTGTAAAGCATAGCCATACCAGAGTTGATTTAATTAAAATTTGAAGTTAATAACAATATTAAGCTGGTCTCTGTGGAGTGCATCTGTAATCCCAGCTACTCAGGAGAGGCAGGAAAATTACAAATTTAGAGGCACTTAGCAAGACCCCATTTAAAGAAAATGCTGTTGGAACTGGGGTTGGAGCATGGTGGTAGAACTCTTGCCTAGCAAGCATGAGGCCCTAGGTTCAATCCCAGCTCTGCAAAAAAAAAAAAAAGAAAGAAAGAAAAAAGAAAAAGAAGCTGGGTGTGGTGATGCACACTTGTAATCCCAGTACTTGGGAGGCTGAGACCAGAGGATCCAGGTTCGTGGCCAGCCTCAGCTACTTAGTGAGGTCCTCTGCAACTTAGTGACATCCTGTTTCAAAATAAAGAATAAAAAATAGGGCTGGGGGTGTAGCTCAGAGGTAGACTGCCCCTGGGTTCAATCCCCAGTGCTGCAAAAAAAAAAGAAAAAAATTAATAATTTACTCATTTTCACTCATTCGGAGGGGGGATGACTTTGAGAACTGGAAAAGTCTCCTTAAAGTGACTGTCCCCCTGCCCTCCCCTTCTCCTTGCTAGATCTGCCCATCAGAGCTGCTGTCCTGTGGACCAGCCACTGAAGCACATCTATTCTCCATAGCTCCCTGCAGTGTGGCCTCGGGCAAATCCTCTGCGTTGTTTAACCTCAGTTTTCTCTTGGATAAAAAGTGCACAGGAGTGACAACCTCAAAGGTGTCCTTTCAAGCGGGCTCGAGGGAATTCAGTGAATGTGTAACCGTTCTCTGTCCTGAGACCCCCATTACCCTCGCCCTGATGGAGGGGGAATTAATAATGACTGGAACATTGGAATCTCTGTGTGGGCGGGCGCCACGTGATCCCCATGATTGTCTGCGTGTGCTAGGAAAGAAACCTGCAGGCCAGAGAGGTTAAGAAGAGTCCCGTGCCTCCCAGCTGGACGGCGGCAGCCAGGACTGCAGCCCGGTTCCGATGATTTCTGGAGCCTGGGAATCGAAGCTTTCTGCTGGGCTAAAAATAACAGGCTCGGGTTAAAAGTCTCTTTTCAAATCTGTTAAAAAAAAAAAATCAAAACTTTCACAGTTTTTCTCAGCTCAACTTGGAAGCAATAAAGAGGAGGGTCTTACTGTCTTCTAGAGCATATGGCTGTGCTTGCTAATGGTGCGGAGAAGGTGTGTTTATAAATCTGGCATTGGGGAAAAGACAAGGATAATTACCACTTTTATTTGTGCTTTGAAACACTAATTAAAGATACTGAAGCATTTTTTCGAGAGAATCTGTGTCTGGTACAGCTGTGTTTCTCAGCACCGCCGACTGTCTGCTCAGTGAATCAGGACCCCCAGGAACCCACCGAGTGGAATGTTCTACGCGGGGTGGCGGGCAGCACCCCAGTCCACTGTGGCTGGCTTTCCTTGGTCCTCTCTCGGGAGCCAGACCCTGGGGGCAGGTTTGTTCTTGACACGCTGCGATGTGTCGTCTTCCCTTTGAACATCAGTATCTTGCTATGACCTGAATCCCCAGAGGGAAGCGCTTCTCCCCACACCCGTTCTCTACCCGGGCACGTGAATCTGCCCATCAGAGGAAGCTGGCTGCAGAGGAGGAATGTGGGCCCTCGGGCCAGAGCCAGGGGCAAGATGAAAGGCGCCCAGGCTGGCAGAACGAGCCCGAGGAGCGGAGCCTGTGTTTGCTCCTGCCAGGCCAGATGGCTGTTTATTCCACTTCTGTCAGCCAGCCCCAAAGGCCACAGGGCTCCCAAGAAGGGAGCTCTTCGCTGGGGGTTCTGCCTGAGTACAGGAAAATAACACACAGAGGAGAACTGTTCTTTGCTTTCTTGGGGTCCAAGAGCTTTTTCAGATCCATTGGAAATAAAGTCATATAAGCCCTAGGGGACTTTAACACCCCTCTGGTCACTGCCTGTTCGTTTTTTTTTTTGTTGTTGTTGTTGTTGTTTGTTTTCTTTTTCTGTTTTTAAGCTTGTTGTTAGTTTTAGTTTATGTTTTAATTTAAGAACTAACCCATATGTCTATGAAGTCCCCTATTCTTTTTTTCATACTTATATTAGTGCATTGTGATTATATGTCATAGGGAGGTTCACTGTGATACAAACATACACGCACACAGCTCTTGGTGTACTCTCCCTATCCCCTCCCTGCACATGCTAGAGACACCAGCAGTAATACATTTATATGTTGCCAAGGCATTATTTGAACTGTTTCCTTCCTCAGTCATCCTTTTTCCCTCTCCCCACCTTCATCCCCCGGTTGATACATGTGTACCCATGTTTATAGCAGCACGATTCACAAGAACCAAATTATGGAACCAACCCAGGTGTCCATCAACCGAGGAGTGGATTAAGAACATGTGGTACACACAATGGAATTCTATTCAGCCATAAAGAAGAATAAAAGTATGTCATTTGTGGGAAACGGGATGGAGCTAGAGAAGATTACGCTCAGTGAGATCAGCCTGCCTCAGAAAGTCAAGGATCCTATGTCTTCTCTCATGGGTGGAAGCTGGAGCGAAAATAGTAAACACAAGGAACTTTGGATAAGTCTGGTCTCTGCCTATTCCTAGACTCGATTTTCTGATCATCACAGAGCGGGGCTTGCTCAACCCGGTGCCTGGGCCACACTGCAGGCTGCTACTGCAGCACTAGCTATGTGTGGAATGTGCCCGAAGGCCAAGGTGAGGGCCGGCAGCTTGGTCTGAGCTGAGACTCTCTGGAGCGGCCTGAGTGTCCCTGCGTGGGACCCACGACACCTCCCCCTCCACTCAGACCTTAGCCTCTGCCAGAGGTGCCCGCCTTGACCGTGGGGCTGGACGCTTTCAGCTTCAGCAGAAGATAAGCTGTCTGCTCTGTGACCCTCTCAGCCTTTGATATCAGGACTCTTCCCATTCCGGGAGCCCTGTGATCACACAGTCCCTCTCCGATTTCCCTCATGAGCAAGAGCACAGAGAGGGAACCTCCTGTCCCAGGCAGGAGGGAGGGACCTTTCCCACTCCCTATAGGGCACCTGCCCTGCATCTGGCTTGTCTCCTCTCTAGCTCAGTGGCCTTGGGAATGCTACTAAATCTCTCCCAGCCTCAATGTCCTCCAATTAAAAATAATAGGCCAGGTGTGGTGGAGCACGTTTGTAATCCCAGTACTTGGGAGGCTGAGACCAGAGGATCCGGGTTCGCGGCCAGCCTTAGCTACTTAGTGAGGCCCTCCGCAACTTAGTGAAGCCCTGTTTCAAAATAAAGAATAAAAAATAGGACTGGGGGTGGAGCTTGGAGGTAGAATGCCCCTGGGTTCAATCCCCAGTGCAAAAAAATAATAATAATAGCACTCATCTCATGGGATTACAAAAAGGATTAAATGAGTCAATACATAAAATGGGATGTGTGGAACTTGGCCCACAGACACACTCAATAAATGCCCATGATGGCGACTCTGAGTATTCACAGGGAATCAGATCTTTGATAGATTAGCTGGAGATGTGTTTAGCTTTGAGCATGCTTCCTTAAAACTTAAGGACACTTTCTCCAGAAAACCGGGCAGATTCTAGAACTTGAATCCTTACTAAGAACCAAAGATGATGATGAAGGAGAGAGAAAACATTGTAGTGCTGGGCCTGGATGGTGGAGTAGGGTGGGGACTGGAGCAGGACACTGGGCTTTTAGGGTTAACTGATCCCAACTCCTATGAGTTTTCTCATTCCTTCATTCAACAGATACTGATGGAGCATGTGTTGAGGGGCCAGGCTCTGTGCTGAGTACTGGGGATCCTGTGGGGACCAAGACAGCCATGTGCACCAAGCGTCTGTCCTAATTGAAGGAGGGGAGGAGCATAGATCAGTCTATGGATAGACTATCAACAAATTGATGAGCAAGATCATTTCTTTTTTTTTTTTTTTTGCGGTACTAGGGATT